>ML107678.1:17979-28896 GCA_003697995.1 Taxidea taxus jeffersonii | reverse complement strand
TAGGTAGGATACTTAGGACATGTGTTAATGTGTCCTCAGTATAATGCACTAACAGCTTCAGTATAATAATGTTATGGGTATATACTTGTAACTTAAACTGGAGAGAATTGAGGAAACCCTCAATGAGATTGCTTATAACTCCTCCAATTTTACTACCTTATATTTTGTGTCTAGTCTTTAAAAAGACATTTATCTAGCACCTCAGGTATACAGAAAGGGAGAGAAAAGAACAATGTGAACACACATAGCCTAGTTTAAACCTTATAATGAACTTGTGATGATTCCCATTTTGCAGATTAGAAAACTGAATCTCAGATACGTTAACTAATTTGTAGTATGTCATGAATCCTTTACTACCAGTAAGTGGCAGAACAAGGATTCGAAACCAGAATATTCTGACTGCAAAGTCCACCATTGTATTCTTTCTTAACGAAACTAATGTGCTTTATGAAAGACGTGTATATAGACAAGTGTAATCCCAGTAAAACATAAAAAGTACTGCCTCAAGAGAAATGGATGTAAAGAATTTTGAAGAAAGAATATGGCTTCAAACTGGATTTTGACAACATAGTTAAACTGTAGATATGTAAATTTAGGATGAGGAGGAGAGTGGTAGGCAGAAAAGGTTAACCATTCTAAGGAGCATTTGTACTACAAAAAACAAAGGAAAAATGGTTTGGTTTAGTACAATTTGTGCATCAGGTAACATTCTGAAGAATATAAAATATCTTTGTAAAATTTAAAAACAAGCATTAAATAGTTTTTAGATGGAAAAAAATGATGGAAAAGACAGATTAGAGATCAGTGATCTTTCAGAAAAGATTAGAAACAAGTTAGGAACAAATGATCATGATCTTTTCTTTTGATTACTAAAAAGTACAAAATCTTTCTCTATACCTTTCAAATCAAACTAAGCATTAGTTCTAAGGGAACTATATGCTATATGCTATATATTAGTTCTAAGGGAACTATATGCTATAATGATCTGTGGGTCAGTTTTGTTGTACTTGTTTTGCTGCTCTTAAGACTTCAGTATTTCATCCCAGCATCAGCAGCTCAGGCCTTTACCCTTCCAGAATGGAAGAATTCAGGCCCACACATTTTTCTGTGTGGGGGCTTTTCCAATGAGGCCTTTGATGTTCTCATAGTCTTGATATTTCTAGTTCTCCAGCTATTTCCATTAGAGAATGGGTCAGTATATGGCTACATTGATGGGACCCTGTAGAAGCCTGAGTTCTTAAGCCCTGGGCTTATCCCTATTATTACATAACCAGCACCATTATGAAACTGGACAGTTAATTTCTTTCTTTAAATGCTTGGGGATAAAACTACCATACACTGTGGCATACTTTCACTTTTTAACATGTTTGACACATCAGCTGGCTTCTCTGGCTGTAGTGGTGGTAAAATCAGTAAGAGACTGCAGGCTACTGTATTTGTCACACCCCCTACTTCCCCCTTGAAAATAAAATTCTATTCAATAAGAAGCTATTTTCATTGCTAACATTGTTTGTGACTCAGCCTCTTAGACTCAAGAGTAGCCCAAGTTCTTTTAAAAGAGAAGCCCTAGTCTCTGAAGCTGCCTACCGAAGAGATTGGTCAGTCAGTTGCACACATTGTCCAGTCATTAAAGCTGACTTTCAAGGACTCCACCTCCTGCAAGAATGTTTTCTTCCTGACCCTTTCTCATTGCTTTGTAAAACTTTAATTTAGACTGATGCTTCATACCTGTATTGGTGTCTACAGGCTTCTTGGCTTTTCAAGACACAGTTGTCTCCATTTGAAATTAGGACATATTGAGGAATAATCTCCATACCATCCAGAGAATATTCAGCTAAGAGCTCTGTGCTTCCCATGAAAACTTGAATTTCTTCAGGCATAGGTTGGTGCCTAGTCTTAGTTTTTATCAGACCTGTGGTCCTCTATGATGTGATAATACTGTAAATCTATCTCTGGATCACAGTTAAGTCTCATTCATGTGTGCTTTTCTTCCATGTGGGCAGTTTTAATGTTCATAATCTTTTGGGATGGAAGAATTATTTCCTTGGTACTTTTAATCTTACAGAGTGCTTTCAAATTCATTATCTCGTTGAGTCACATTTTACTGATAAATTTGACATTTGTACAGGTTAAATAACTTGCCCAATAACACATTTTTAAGTTAGTGGTGAAGTTAGAGCAAAACCCCAAGACTTCCTGATCCCTAATGATCATGTGTATTTCCGGTGTAAAATAGTAATGCCAAATTCTAGGTGCATTAGGCTGTACAGAGAAGGCTGAATTAGTTTGTGCCTGCTATTCCATCTCACTTCACTCTATCAGTGATAGCTGATGAGTCAGGCAAGGCATCATCCACCTTCACCTAACCAATTCTTTGCCTGAGCAGTTTTAGGATTTCTAAGAAGTTAGAGCAGCTTAATTCACACAGCTACAGAAGCTAGGTTTTTTTCTCTCTCTCTCTCTCTCTCTCTTTTTTTCTTCATCTCTTTCTGGGGTCTTTTAAAAGCAGTAGAGAGGGATGCCTGGGTGGCTCAGTTGGTTAAGCAGCTGCCTTCGGCTCAGGTCATGATCCCAGCCTGGGATCGAGTCCCACATCGGGCTCCTTGCTCGGCAGGGAGTCTGCTTCTCTCAGTCTGCCTGTTCTCGTTCGCTCTCTCTCCCTCTCTCTCTGACAAATAAATAAAATCTTAAAAAAAAATAAAGCAGTAGAGAGCTTGATGTTTCCCAACACTTCTCCTGTATCTGAAGTAAGAAAATGATTGCATCTACTGTGGATTTAAGTTGCATTGTACTTTTAGGAGTACAATATTATAAAGCTGACATGGGGTATCACACTAGGCAGTTGTCTACATTTGGCAACCTAGAGACACTTCACTGCCTAAATGTAATGTAATGAGAATGGGAGTATCTTCCAAACCCTAGGAACTTTTTGTATAAATATAAGATCCAAGTCAAGATACACAGCAGTTACCAGATGTAAAATGGGATAATCTGACAGTAACAGCGATAGATTTGCAAGACATTTCAAGTCTATAAAGCACTTTCACATCCATTTGTCTCCTCTTACGGCAAAATAGGTAAAGAAACATTTTCTGGTTATATGTATTTCACTAGCAACTTTATTTTCTTTGTACATTAAGAATTAAGCTTGCAACTTACAGGTAAATATTAGCTTTCTCCTCTGCTAAGATAAGTGCTTTCATTAAAATCTTCTGAAGATAAAGTTATCTTCCTTTACATACTTTCCCTGTCTAACTATGTTTCTAAGTTCTCTGTTAACCATTTGTTCTTCCCTCTTCTACAGTAGCTTCTTTGGATCTATCATCGACAATCCATTGTTCCATCATTCATGTTAAAAGGTAAAATGAGGTGTATTTAAAAATTTAAGAGTTTGGACAAAAATCCATTTGAATTGGGTAGCATCCCATCTAGCAGATAGAAGGGAGCTCTGAGGAGTTGTACAAAATGAAAGACTTTTATAGCCCCAGGGAGCAAGAATGAGCAAGTTTATACCAAGCAAAAAAAGAAGAAAAAGTTGGTTATTACAAGGCTACTTTCTTTTAGGGGATGGCATGGGTCTGTCAGGTGGATTATCTAGTGCTGAGTAGGCGATTCCTGATTGACTGCTTTAAGATTTTATTCCTAGGAGAACAGAAACTCTAAGTATTGGTTTAGTGATGTGGGGCTTAGTATTAGTGACTTCATTTTGGGCCTGTTGTCTTATTTTTAACACTAATAATAATTTTTAAAGCTATAGTCTGATTTTTTGTTTAAAAATATAACTATTATCTAATTAAAAAGTAATGCATAATAATATATATTCATTATAGAAAATTTGGGAACTACAAAAAAGCTAAAAAAAAGTGAAAATCAACTGTAATCCTACCTTATAGAGGTAACTGTTGATATTATATACTGGTATAAGTCCACCTAGTCTTTTTTTTTCTGTGTTATAGTTTTTCATGCTTATTTTTCTTTTAATGTGTTATAAATATCTCACATATTATGTATTTAAAACATTGTTTAATAATTACATAGAATTCTGTTGTGTGACTGTATTCTATTATCATAGTTTACATTAATTCACCATTATGAACAGTGCTGTAATTCACTGAAAACTTTTGCACATAAATATTTGTGTAAATTTCTAGTCATCCTCTTAGGATAAAATCCCAGAAGTGGAATTACTGAGTCAAAGACTATGAATATTTTAAGCCTTTTGAAACTTACTCAAAAAGTTCATAAAATTTAATATTCTTTATCATTGATATGAGCTTATTTTTCTCTGCTGCCTATATTGGTTCCATATTATCAAATAGGGGAGGGGGCAAGAGGGAAAAAGGGAAAAAGGAGAGGATCTAGTGAAATGTGTGCTGATTGGTGGTTATACTAACATGCTGAGGTCCATCATTGGAAGTGGGAGTCAGTCAGACCTGGAGTAGGAGTCCTATTTATCATTTATTGGCTGTGTGAGTTTGAACAAATTATTTATCTTCCCTAAGCATGTCTTCATTTTATTTTATTTTTTTTAAAGATTTTATTTATTTGACAGACAGAAATCACAAGCAGGCAGAGAAGCAGGTAGAGGGGAAGGGGAAGCAGGCTCCCTGCTGAGCAGAGAGCCTGATGTGGGGCTCGATCCCAGGACCCTGGGATCATGACCTGAGCTGAAGGCAGAGGCTTTAACCCGCTGAGCCACCCAGGTGCCCCATTTCATTTTTAAAATGGCAATATGAACCTCCCTGGAATCTTATGAGTAACAAACAAGATAGCATAAATGAAAGCACACAACACTAATCTATTAACTTGGAATGAACAAGTGATTCCATGATCTGTTTCTGATATGCTACTACCTTGTCCTTTTCTACTAACATGTTTAGAATTATGGGATTTCCTTTGCATAATATCTTGATATCATTCAGGTTTGCTAATCTGCCTAATTTGAGGGTTGAGAAAGAAACAGGTGAAAATTTTACCATCCCAACATTACCCAAATTAACCAAATAATTTTTAGTTATTTTGTGAGGTTACTAGAGATAAGGTTATTATTCCATAATATGTCAGTCCCACCTAAGGGGATCTCTGTCCATTGTAGAGAAGGAACAATCATTTGCCTTCTGCCCACCTAGGTGCTTGGCAGAGACTCCCCCTCCTATAAAAGAGACAGATTAATAGAAAATTTTAATAATTTTAATTACATACATGTATATCTGTGAGATCCCCACAAAAACATGAGATTCAAAGGGCATCTAAACAGCTGAAGCTTATAATCCATCCTGAGCTAAGGAAAGGGATGGAGGTCTGTGGCTTCAAAGGGGAGAAGGCAATTCATGGGAAGGTAAAAAGAGGGAATGTTTGGGAAGCAAAATTACCTTGCCTTGCCATGCACTTAAGTCTCCCAAGTGAAGAACTTATCTTTGGTAATAGCTTTCTTCCTAGCACAGGGCCTTTCCTAATGTAAATTTCCTTATAAACATAGTTTTCCCTTATAAAATACTAAGTTCTGCTCTATTTTCAGAGCCTCTCCTGGGTCTGAAAGTTTTTCAAAATAATCAACTCAAAAGAATCCTGATGCCAATGAAACATATTTTGAGATGGTACATTCTGCTATTGTTTACCATCAAAATTGGCCTTTCCTGATCTGAGTTGAAAGACAAACTCATTTTTTTAACACAACCAAAAACCAGAAAATTAATTTTTTTAAATTCCTTTGTACAACAAATCTCATGGTGAAGATGGTAAATGGGTTTCCTCTCATGCACTGAATTATTAGCAGTGTATGCTTGGAGTGCTGTACTGAGAATAATTCTGTCCTCAGTGAAGAAACATGTTATGGGTATTCAATCTGAAACAGGCTCTGGAATGTGGAGTAATAGCCTTATTATTTCTGTTATGCCTATGCTTTATTTAGCTCAATTCTAGCCAACTCTGTTACTTGTTTTCAAGAGGTTGGTAGCTGTGAAGGAACTGTGGGAATGAGGCTGTGTGCAGAATAAATGATCACCAACAGTTTAAAAGAATAGGGCATAAGAGGTAGATAGAAAAATAGAAAACACAAAGTATTTAAAAAGTGAAATAAATATAGGAACCAAAGAAAAGCACAGCCTTCTAGAAACTTAGTGTATGACCCAGTCATTTCATGTACCCCAACAGGTCCTGAGAGTCCTGTGTAATAGTAGAGTATAGTGACTAACATTCACAGTAATGACTCCACCTCCTCAAAAAAATGTTTAAATTATGTTTTGCGGGACACCTGGGTGGCTCAGTTGGTTAAGCAGCTGCCTTCGGCTCAGGTCATATCCCAATCTGGGATCGAGTCCCACATTGGGCTCCTTGCTCAGCAGGAAGCCTGCTTTTCCCTATGCCTCTGCCTGCCACTCTGTCTGCCTGTGCTCGCTCTCTCTCTCTCTCTAACAAATAAATAAATAAAATCTTTAAAAAAAATAATGTTTTGCTTTGTTTGTATCTCCTTTGTTTAGGAAGCCACAGTATGCCTAATATTTTGAGGAGAGATTTCCATTTCAAATGGGTTAGATATTAGAACAAAAGCAGATGAGAACACTTAATACATCTGCAAATCAAGGCAAAAAAATTATGATAGAAGACAGTAATGCTAGAGAAGAAGAGGAAATAAAGTAAATCGTCACTCTGTCAGGGCCCACCCATGCAATCCATGGAGATGGGAGGAGGAGCCAGCCTCTGCAAATCGGATGCACCTATAGCTTCTATTACTAGGAACCAGAGAGAAAGCTTTCACACCACTTCTTGGAAACTGGACTTTTTTACACTGGTAGAGCTTCTAGAAGTAGTTATACAGGTGGCTAATTTTAGAGTCAAACTTCCCTCTTTTGTAATTTTTTAAAAATTTATAAATATGCACCTTTTTCTTAATTCTCTCCTCTGTCTTTGATAAGCATCAAGCTAGTCCACAGTATTGGGCAAATAATTCTGAACTACTCACCTGATGATATTAAGATTCTTGTAGAGTTCATTTTACTTCTTATGCTTAGCCTGTTTATAGACCAACCTATACAAACCTTCTGCCTTTTTTTAAAAACTTTTTTTTTTAACTTTTTAAAAAAACTTTTTTAAAGATTTTTTTAAAGGTTTTATATATTTATTTGACAGAGAGATCACAAGGAAGCAGAGAGGCAGGCAGAGAGAGAGGGGGAAGCCGGCTCTCTGCTGAGCAGAGAGCCCGATGCGGGGCTTGATCCCAGGACCCTGAGACCATGACCTGAGCCGAATGCAGAAGCTTAACTCACTGAGCCACCCAGGTGCCCCCAGACCTTCTGCCTTTTTATGTGTATGTGTGTATGCACCTGTAATTATTTCTTAAGGATTCAGGCAGATTTTTCTGTGGAGTAAGAATGTATTATGGGCTTTACAGCATTGACAAGTCTCTGGGATGTTTTCATCTGATTCATAAATTGTGAGCCATAGGATAAGGTTATTTTAACCTAGGAATAAAATCTTTTAATAAGCTTGTTGACAATTATTGTATCAGCTCTTATATACAAATATGACAAAGCTTCTACCCATCTTAAAGGCACATAGTCATGGAAAATATCCATATTAATAACATTCTTCCTATGCAAAATCAACCTGGAGAAACTGAGCTTTTTCTCATCCCCCACCCTTCACTCTTACTCTCTCACTCTCACTTTTCATAGATTCCCCACATTGTGATTCTGCAAAATAGGGCAGTTCTTACAAAACCATTTACTTAATTTTGAAATACGAAGCATACCAAGAACAACTAATTTTTTAGCATTTCTTCTTTTCTAAGGTGAGGCAGTAAACCCTTAGAGCACTCCAGGGACCATCTGGAAGGTACCTTAGATGTTGTGAGCATAATGGGCATCCTTACAGTTTATTTTATTCTGAGTTTGCAGTATGGCTTGGGGCAGCAATAATAAGAGTTCTTGGGGCACCTGGGTGGCTCAGTGGGTTGGAGCTTCTGCCTTCGGCTCAGGTCATGGTCCTGGGGTCCTGGGATCGAGCCCTGTGTCGGGTTCTTTGCTCAGCGGGGAGCCTGCTTCCTCCTCTCTCTCTGCCTGCCTCTCTGCCTACTTGTGATCTTTGTCTGTCAAATAAATAAATAAAATCTTTAAAAAATAATAATAAGAGTTCTCCAAGAAAAATACTTGTTCCGTTAAGATGCAGGTACAGTTCCTAAAAGAGTGGCTGCAGATTTATTGCTTCATAGGCCAGAATAATGATATGATATTTTGAAAACAGGAAGAAGGGACACCTGGGTGGCTCAGTTGGTTAAGTGGCTGCCTTCGGCTCAGGTCATGATCCCAGCGTCCTGGGATCGAGTCCCACATCGGGCTCCTTGCTCAGCAGGGAGCCTGCTTCTCTCTCTGCCTCTGCCTGCCACTCTGTCTGCCTGTGCTCACTCTCTGACAAATAAATAAAATCTTAAAAAAAAATTACTTTAAAAAAAAGGAAACAGGAAGAAAAATAATGCTTAAGAACTTGACTTCTTCAAATGAGAAATCATGGTTGTTTGGTTTAGAACTACCTATGAACAGGGTAAGAGGCAACATAAAAGTGCAAAAAAATATTGTTGAGTATTGAATGTATATATACAGGTCAGGCAAAAGATAACATGTTTTCAGTGTAGAATATACAGAAGACAAAAAATAAGTTTTTGTTGCCTCACGCTCATGTAATTGGAGATAACACACTCTTACTCCTGCATTCAGTTTCTGCGGTTGGCTATATAGTGGAGAAATTCCAACTATTAGAAATACCTAAAAAACAAAAAATTTGTGTGGTTAAAAAATCACTGAAAGTTCTGTTGAGTTGCTCACCACTACTTAGAATTAATGTAATAAAACCCTAGTATTTCTTTTATTTTAATAGATTAATTGGTTGTTCTGTACACTAGAGTAGGTTCTTGTGAAAATGGAACACAAAGTGATTAAATTTGATGGATTAAGTATTTAGGGAAGATTTAGATTTAGATTGTACGGTGCCATTTCCTAGGGAATATAAATTCAAGTGCCACACTCCACTGGTGAGAATAGGACTACATAAAGGTCACAGTTAGCTAGGGCATCAGAGTCTAAGTAAAGGGAAGAACAAGCTCTACATCCATCCCGAACTCATCTCAGACCAGTCTTATAGGGGCAGCTACAAGATACTAAATCACCTAGGAGCTTCCTAAATACCTTGCTTTCTTCAGGCCCAAAGGATTTAAAAAATTTTTCTCTGTTATTTTTGTTGTAGAGAATGATAATTTCATCCTAATATCCATTCTTCCCTCCTGCTTAGAAAAAGAATCCTGCTTCTTAGCGGGATATATTGCTGCTTCTCAATAAAGATCATTTTCCCTACTTTCCCTTTGCAATGAAGTGTGACCATGCAGATATAATGGCTGGAGCTCTAGCAACTCTTCTAGACCTTAAGGACAGGGGACCATAATCTAGGCATGTTAAAACTGAGAGCTATGTTACTGATATTTTTATGTAGCTGCCAAATAAACTCTGATTGCTTAGTTCCTAAATTCTTTTATGTGAAGGAGAAACACATCTGCTTAAGGCACTGTTATTTTGGGCTTCTCATTACAGTTGCATCTTGAATAATATGGGGGTTAGGGGCACTGGCCTCTGCACTGCTGAAAATCCATGTGTAACCTTTGACTCCCACCAGTTTTAACTAATAGCCTGTTGTTGACTGGAAACTTTACTGATAACCGAAACAGTTGATTAAAACATACACTATCTGTAGTATGTGTTATATACCATATTCTTATAATAAAGTAAACTAGAGAAAAAATGTTGTTAAGGAAGTCATAAGGAAGAGAAAATACATTTACAGCATTATTCTGTGTTTATTTTAAAAATCTGATCTGTGCAATTTAAACCAATGTTGTTTAAGGGTCAACTGTGTATGCAGTTAACACTGAGTACATTAGGTCATGTTCTTTTTAGACAGTTATATTTAAGGTTTTTTGACTGCAAAATATTTAAGGTACATTATTGAACAACATCATGGGATATAGGAGGACAAAAATAAGTAGCTATCCCTACCCTACAAAATTTTATATGTTAGTAGGAAAAACAGACATATAGGGATGCTCTAGTATAACTGTGAATGTAAAGGGATGGGTGGGCAGTTAATTGTTAAGTGTACAATTTGCTAGTTTTTACTGACATAAGAACAGACAGATAGATCAATGGAATAGAATTGAGAATCCAGAAATAAGCCCTTAAATTTATGGTCAATTAGTTTTTGGCAAGGATGCTAAAGGGAGCAAGAATAATCTTTTCAACAGCTGGTACTGGGATTTGTTAAAATAGTTTTTAAAAAATAAATCACAAAAAAACTGCATATTTATATGCAAAAGAATGAACCCTACCCAAAAGTTGGACCCCTACTTCATACCACATACAAACATTAACCAAAACTGAATTATAGGCCTGAATTTTAGACCTAAAATAACAAAGCTCATAAAATAAAACATATGAGTAAATATTCTTGACTTTGAATTAGTCAGTGGCTCCTTAGATATGTCACTAAAAGCAAAATCAACAAAAGAAAAAATAAATTGGACATTATTAAAATATGAAACTTTTGTCCTTCAAAGGACACCATAAAGAAAGTCAAAAGATAACTCACAGAATGAAAGAAAATATTTGCAAATCATGAATCTTATAAGTGATTTGTATCCAGAATGAATAAAGAACACTTGCAGCTCAACAATGAAAAGGCTAATAACCTAATTTTAAAATGGCCACATGATTTGAATAGACATTTCTTCAAAAAAGATGTACATATGACCAAAAAGCACATGAGAAAATGCTGAATATCATTAATCAATAGGGAAAAGCAAACCAAAAGCACAATGAGGTGCCATTTCATACCCATTAGGAAAACTAACGTGAAAAAAGACAATAGCAAGTTTTG
>ML107678.1:0-12979 GCA_003697995.1 Taxidea taxus jeffersonii | reverse complement strand
AAAAAGTGAACTGCTTCTCAAATAGTTAAGTGCCTGAATTCTAGGAGAGCAAAAGAATGTGCACTTATAAAGAAAAACAATCTCCTTTACTGATTTCTACTATGTATGGTCAAGTGTATGTCCTGATTTCCTTCAATGTTTTATAATCTGAAATGAAAAGTTGGTCCTTCCATGGAACTTTTCCATCTTAACACTACTCTTCATAGTTAAATGTCATGCTTTTATAAAGGTTTTTCTCTTTGTGATTAGACCATATATTTTGAGAAAAATTGTGATATGTATTTATACTATGATAGATAAACTTTGTATTTCACAATTACCATAACCATTTAGTGTGACATGTAGTTTATTTCCTAAGAGTGTACTTTCTATTAATTTACATATTGCTAATTTTTTGGCCAAAAAGAACTGAAAGAGCAGTTGTCTTAAATCAGATAGCTGAGTGAAACTTTCTCCTGTTCCACTAAGCAGATAACAATCAAAGGAAAACTTAGTTCCCCCATTTGTAGTATTTCTTCTTGGGTTTATTTTTTCATACCTGTTCGTTCTTGGATTCATGTAGTTTACAACTTAAATAGTTATTGCAAATATTTTTAATTTTGTGAAACACAAATGGCAGGATGGTAAGAGTAGATTCATGGATAAATGGAAATGTTTATTAAGAGAAGGTTGTTTTAACATGACCAAGAGACTCCTGTTTTCAAATTTCCCAAGTTACATGGACTGAAGTTTGTGCTTTTAGTCACACATAAGAGTGATAAATACAGAGATAAAGTTCATTTTCTACTTACCCATTTCTGTGCAATAAAGTGTTTTGGTTGAAGTATTACTTCCATTTAATCAAATAGAGGCAAACCAATCTTTTATTATCTACTTTTACCCATGAATATCTGCAGTTTTTGCAGAATTTTACAAAGAAAATCACCATACTAAAATTTTTTACATTCTTTCAAATATCCACCCCTAGCCATTCCACTGGATTTCAGTGTTTCCTTGGTCATATATTTTTGGCTTAAAATTCCTATCCAAGTCATAAATAAATCAATAACTAGAAACAGAATGGGTAAAACATGAAAGTTATTAAATTAATGGGAATGGTTAACCTCCTTCTGTCTCCAAATTTACCATTCAATTCAAATAATTTGGTCTACATCTCCAGATACAGTAAGAAAGCATGGGGGGGGGCGGGGAATTGGCACCAGTGAGCTTGGTTTACCTCTACTCACTTGGTCCCAATTGTTTCCATTCAGGTGTTCATCCTCAGAGAGATCCACTTTCTGAGAAAAAGCAATTCTTTCTCCAATTTTAAGTCAGTATGAGATCTAAGATGGAAAAACAGAGATAAAACCCATAAACCCATGGCATACAATAGATACTTAGATATTTCATGAATGAGCAGTCATAGAAACAACCATTATACTTTAATTCTGTCAGCAATATGTATGTGACTCAAAAATCTTGTGTAACTAGGGATATCATTTCAATGGGCAAACTTTATTAAATAAATTAGAAAAATTTTTCACATTTTATGATTGACCACAATAAAGATATAGCTTAACCAATATGAACCTAATTTCTAAGAATACAAATGCTTTCAGGCTTTAACTTTTTCCTCACAAGTTTATTTTTTTAAGAGTATTTCTTTATTTGAGAACACATGTGGGAGGAAGAGCAGAGGGAAAGAGAAGGAGAGAATCCCAAGCAGACTCCCCACTCAGTGTGGAACCTAATAGGGGGCTCAGTTCCACAACCCAAGAGACCATGACCTAGCTGAAATCATGAGTTGGACACTTAACCAACTGAATCACCCAGGTGCCCCATCCCACAACTTTATTGAAGTATAACTGATATACCAAAGAAATGCACATACATATTTACTATATATAATTTTATGAGTTTTGACATAGACATACGCATGAAGCCATCACCACAATTAAAGTAATAAATGTATCTATCTTGTACTCTCCCTGCTTTTTGTAGTAATAACACTTACCATAAGGTGTACCCTGTTAGCTATTTTTTTAGTATACAATATAATATTATTAACAGTAGGCACTATATATATATATTTTTTACTTTATTTAAGCTTTATTTAAACATATGATGTAACCCCACCACCCTCACCAAACCCCTCTTCCCCCCACCCCCCTCAGTTTGTTTTATGACATTAAGAGTCTCTTTTGGTTTTTCTCCCTCCCGATCCCATCTTGTTTCATTTTTTCTTTTCCTACCACCTTAACCCCCACCCCCGTTGCATCTCCACTTCCTCATATCAGGGAGATCATGTGATAGTTGTCTTTCTCCAGTTGACTTATTTCGCTAAGCATAATACGCTCTAGTTCCATCCATGTCGTCGCAAATGGTAAGATTTCATTTCTTTTGATGGCTGCATAGTATTCCATAGTATATATATATACCACATCTTCTTTATCCATTCATCTGTTGATGGACATCTAGGTTCTTTCCATAACTTGGCTATTGTGGACATTGTTGCTATAAACATTCGGGTACACATGCCCCAGCAATTGCACTACAGGGTATTTATCCTAAAGATACAAATGCATCTGATTTTTGTATATTAATTTTGTATCCTTCAATTTTACTGAATTTGTTTATTAGTTTTAATAGGTTTGTGTGTGTGTGTGTGTGTGTGTAATCTTTATGGTTTTCTACATATAAGATCATGTCATCTACAAAGATAGACAGTGTGTCTTCTTTTCTCAGTCAGATGGCTTTTACTTCTTTTTCTTGCCTAATTGCTATGGTTAGGACTTTTAGTACTGTGTTGAATAGGTGTGGGAACAATGGGTATCCTTGTCTTGTTAGTGATCTTAAAGGAAATTCTTTCAATTTCTCATTATTGCATATGATATTATCCATAGCTTGTCATATATAATCTTTATTATGTTGAAATTCCTGTATACCTTTAAGCTTTCTGTCCCTTTTCCTTTCTCTCCTTTATGTGCGTATTGGTGCATGTGATGATGTCCCATGATTCCCTCAGGCTTTCTTTGCTCTTTCTCATTATTTTTTCAAGTGACTTGGCTTCAAGTTCATGGATTCTTTCTTCTGCTTGGTCAAGTTGGATGTTAAAGTTCTCTTCTGAATTTTTCAGTTCAATTATTAAATTCTTGATGTCCAGAATTTCTGTTTAGTTCTTTTTTGTGGTTTCTATGATTCTGTTGATATTTTCATATTGTTCATATATTGTTTTCCTGTTTTCATTTAGTTATATGTGCTCTTTTGTGACTCACTGACCTTATTTAAGATGAGTATTTTAAATTCTTTATCAGGAAATACATAGATCTCCATTTCTTTAGGGTTGGTTAATAATGATTTATTTTGTTCTTTTGGTTGTGTCATATTTCCCTGAATCTTTATGTTCCTTGTAGTTTTGTATTGGTGTCTTTACATTTGAAGAAACAGCCACCTCTCCTAGTCTTTATGGATTGTCTTCAGTAAGGAAAGATTGCCACTAATCATTCTAGCTAGTTTCTGGGAGTCTTCTAAACCTTGTCTGTGGATGTTTACACTCCACCCCTTTCCCTACTTGTTGGAAGAAAAGACTTTGGTGTTTTGTTTCATTTCATTTATTTTGATGTTTGGTTTTTTTGTTATTGTTGTTTCTCAGTTTTTGTTTGGTTTTTGGTTTGTCTGTTTTCAGCATTCAAGGATCAAAATTATTGGACTCTCAAAAAACTCAGAATATAGGTTATAGACAGAAAAGGCCTCCCTTGGAAAAGAACTCTATTTTCTTCCTTCTCTGCTATCAAATGAGCCACCTTTAGTTTCATTTTCTCTCTTTCTTATAAGGTTTTACTAAGGCAGCAAGAAGGAGCTGATGTATTTCAACGTTCCTAATTTCCTATCATTTCCTCAAATACTATAGCCTCAATAGGCATATATCTGTCCCCCAAGATAAAGCAGTTTTACTCTTTCTCAAGCAAGTTTCTAGAACCTTTTCAACCAGGAATAATAACAGAGTGCCCATTGTTATTGGTCCCACTTTCCTCCACTCAACAAATTGCACATCACATTTTAGGGTCTGAGGCTTAGAGCACTTCAGTTTCAGGTACCAAATTCCATGTTAGATAGAATACCATCAGCCATAAGTAACAGAAGCCCTGCTTCAAATTGGCCTGAACACCAAAGATATTTATTTCACCTGTTAGGAAGTCTAAACATAGGCTAGACATCAGAGCTAATTGATTTAGCAGCTTAGAGATGTCATTAAGCACCCCAATTCTCTGCTGCCATGGAGTTAGTTTTCTGCCAAAACTGGTTACTCTCATGGTCATAACATGGTTTCCAACAACAGCTAGAATAATATACTTCCTTGATTATTTCTAGCAGGACACTGAAACTAGACCTTTTCCCAGGAACTCCAGTAGGTCCTTGATCCATATTGGCTTAGGTCTACTCATCCCCCAATTAAAGTTCCAAGGGACATAGTCTTATCATGATTGGCTTATACAAATATCCTGAAATAAAATGGATGTTGGAACATTAGTTCCAGTATCCTCTAGAGCCAGGCCTTTGCCAATGTATTCATATGCAAATGAAAGTCCTAACTTTCTAATATCTTTTCTCTAGCCAACTTTCTCCCTGTGCTCTCTTATACTGAAAGTCTTAAAGACTCTCTTACATGCATGAGTAGATTCTGGAAGAAAAATTATTTGAAAAAGCTATGCATCTGTCATTTTAGTTTTGGCTTAAGTCATTGTTTGCAACCAATACTTTATTTATTTTTATTATTTATTTATTTATTATTTAGTTTTAAAGATTTTATTTACTTATGTGACAGAGAGAGAGATCACAAGTAGGCAGAGAGGCAGGCAGAGAGAGGGGGGGAAGCAGGCTCCCCGCTGAGCAAAGAGCCCGATGCGGGGCTTGATCACAGGACCCTAAGATCAGGAATTGAGGTGAAGGTAGAGGCTTAACCCACTGAGCCACCCAGGTGGCTGTATTTTTATTATTTATTTTGATTCCTGTATAGTTTATATATAATTCTATGCCTGACTCAATCATGATAAATGTACTCTTAAATCCTTTCACCTGTTTCACCCATCCACCCTACCCACCTTCCCTCTAGTAATGCTCAATTTGTTCTTTATAATTAAGAGTTTGTTTTTTGGTTTGTCTTTTTTTCTTTATTCATTTGTTTTATTTCTTAAATTCCACATTTAAGTGATATCATGTGATATTTGTCTTTCTCTAACTTATTTCACTTAGCATTATACTCAATCTACCCATGTTGTTGCTAATGACAAGATTTCATTCTTTTTATGGCTCAGTAATATTCCATTATGTATATATGCACCACATCTTTTTTACCTATTTATTTATCAGTGGACATGGGCTACTTCCATGATTTGGCTATTATAAATAATGCTGCAATAAACATAGGGTATGTATCTTTACAAATTGGTGTTTTCATATTCTTTGGCCAAATACCCAGTAGTGGGATTACTGGATCATATGGTTATTCTACTTTTTAAATTTTTTTAAAGATTTTGTTTATTTCAGAGATATAAAGAGGGAGCACAAGCAAAGAGAAAGGTAAAGATAGTGGGAGAAGCAAACTCCCCACTGAGCAGGGAGCCTGACATGGGGCTTAATCCTAGGACCCCAGGACATGACCTGAGCTAAAGGCAGACACTTAACTGACTAAGCCACCCAGGCACCTCTGGTAATTCTATTTTTAGTTTTTGAGGAACCTCCATACTGTTTTCCACAATGGCTGCACCAGTTTGCATGCCCACCAACAGTGAATGAGGATTCCTTTTTCTTTACATACTCACCAAAACCTGGTGTTTCTTATGTTGTTGATTTTAGCCATTCAAACATGTATGAGGTGATAACTCATTGTAGTTTTGATTTGCATTTCCCTGATGACAAATGAGGTTAAGCATCTTTTCATGTCTGTTGGCCATCCATATATCTTCTTTGTTCATGTCTTCTGCCCATTTTGATTTGAATCATTTGGAGGTTTTTCAGTGTTAAGTTATATATAAGTTCTTTATATATTTTTGGATACTAACCCCTTATTGGATATATCATTTGCAAATATCTTCTCCTATTCTGTAGGTTGTGTTTTAATTTTGTTAGTTGTTTCCTTTGCTGTGCAGAAGTCCTTTATTTTAATGCAGTCCCAATAGCTTATTTTGGTTTTGTTTCCCTTGCCTCAGGAGACATATCTAGAAAGATGTTGTTATAGCTGATGTTATAGCATAGAAATTATAGCCTGTGCTCTCTTCTAGGATCTTTATGGTTTCAGGCCTCATATTTAGGTCCTTACTCCATTTTGAATATGTTTTTGTTCATGGTTCAAGAAAGTGGCCCAGTTTCATTCTTTTGCATGTAGCTATCCAGTTTTACCAACATCATTTTTGAAGAGATTTTCCCCATTGCGTATTCTTGCCTCCCTTGTTGAAGGTTAATTGACCATATAATTGTGGGTTTATTTCTGGGTTCTCTATCTGTTCCATTGATTTATGCATCTGTTTTTGTGCCAGTACCATACTGTTTTGATTAGTATAGGTTTGTAGTATTTCTTGAAGTCTGTAATTGTGGTACCTCCAGGTTTTTTTTTTTTTTCTTTTTAAGATTGCTTTGTCTAGGGGCGCCTGGGTGGCTTAGCCAGTTAAGTATCCGACTCTTCATTTTGACACAGATCATGATCTCAGAGTCCTGGGATGGAGCCCCGCATCAGGCTCTGTGCTCAGTGAGAAGTCTGCTTGAAGATTTCTCTCTCCTCTCTCCCTCTGCCCCTTTCCCTGCTTGCACTTTCTCTCTCTCTCTCAAATAAATAAATCTTTTTTAAAAAGAGTGCTTTGGCTATTCAGGGTCTTTTGGGGTTCCATACAAATTTTAGGAGTGTTTATTTTAGTTCTGTGAAAAATGTTGGTACTTTGATAGGAATTGAATTAAATCTATAGATTACTTCAGTTAGTATGGACATTTTAACAACATTTATTCTTCTAATCTATGAACATAGAATATCTTTCCATTTACTTATGTTGTTTTAATTTCTTTCATCAGTATTTTATAGTTTTCAGAGTACAGTTCTTTCACTTCCCTCATTAAGTGTATTCTGAGGTGTTTGCTTATTTTTGATATGATTGTACCTGGGATTTTTAAAAAGATTTTATTTCTTTATCTGGCAGAGAGAGAGAAAGAGAACACAAGTAGGGAGAGCAGGAGAGGGAGAAGCAGGCTCCCTACTGAGGAGGGAGCCCAATGCAGGGCTTGATCCCAGGACTCCAGGATCATGACCTGAGCTGAAGGCAGGCACTTAACTACTGAGCCACCCAGGTGCCCTGAGTTTGTTTTTCTTAATTTCTCTTTCTGCTACTTCATTATTAGTGTGTAGAAATGCCATGGATTTCTGTATAGTGATTTTGTGTCTTGCGATCTTACTAAATTCATTTATCTAGTTCTAGTTCAGTTTTCTGGTGGAGTCTTTAGGGTTTCCTAAATATAGTATCATGTCATTTACAAATAGTGAAAGTTTTACTTCTTCCCTGCCAATTTAGATGCCTTTTATTTCTTTTTGTTATCTGATTGCTGTGGCTAGGACTTCTAGTATTGTGTTGAATAACAGTGGTGAGGGTGGATATCCCTGTCTTTTTCCTGACTATAGAGGGAAAGGTCTCAGTTGTTCCCTATTTAAGGTGATGTTAACTGTTGGTTTTTCAAATATGGCTTTATTCTGCTGAGTTATGTTCCCTCCAAATCTACTCTGTTGAGGGCTTTTATCATGAATGGTTGTTATATTTTGTCAGATACTTTTTATGCAACTATGGAAATGATCACATGGTGTTTATCCTTTCTCTTGTCAGTAACCAACACTTTAATAGCTCAGTAAAGCAGATGGACTCCTTATATCATTCAGGGAATGTTTAAGATTGAAAGTAACCCCAAAAGAATGGCTTAAACAAATCACTTTGTGTCACATAAGAAAGCTGGACATATGTATTTGCTTGTACTCGCTCAGTAGCTTGACAATGTCAAGGTTATTGTCTATGATTTTCAGCCTTTTTTATATATGTCTGTCACCTCGTGGTTACAAAATTGCTGCTGCAATTTCAGATATCAAGTTTCATTTAAAGCAGGAAGAAGGGGGAAATGTGGCCCTAATTACCTATAATTAGCAGAACTAATGATTGACCCATGGCCTTTCCTGGATGGTAGGTGACTAAGAAAAAGGGGTCTACATAAAACAAAAATAATGTCTTCTGCACACTGCTAACTGGATAATGTATGTAAGCATATGTAATTCAGTGTAGGATAGTTTGCTTTCTTTTTTTATTTAAATTCAATTAGCCAACATATAATACATCATTCATTTGTTATGTAGTGTTCAGTGATTCATTAGTTGTATATAATATCCAGTGCTCATCATTTCTTCCAGAAGATGGAAATGAGTTATAGGTGATGTTAGGCATAAGGATCTAGATATGTCCAGTCTAGCTACCCTATTCTGTATGACTACTTTAGGCTACTTGTGGTAGCTCTCCTGGACATGGGAGAGACTGTGCTGTCCATGACCCCCTGTTACCTTTTGCTTTGCAGCCCAACCTTCTGGGTTCCTATCCAAAAGAGCCCAGCTGGTTTGGTGAATTGAATCACAATTGAGGCTGGAGGAAGCTGTGGTTGACCTGCTTTTTACTATCCCACAAATAGCCTGATGATCTATTCTCATAATTCTTTCACAGTGTCCATGTGAGGAATAAGGGATTCCTGAAGCCTATCTTTCTTCCTCTGTCCCCAAAAGAGGCTTTTGTTATTTTGGATTGGCAAGCTCTGACAGAATATGGAGAAATCTTTCCCTCCTTACCTAAGCCTCTATAGTTGTCCTCATCCTTGTTTCAACTCTCTTATCTCCCCTCTTTATCTCTTGTAACTCACTAGACAATGGGTGTGAAGAGTCCACCCTAGAGGGAGAAAGGATTATAGCAAAAGGGACTTCATTTTGGCCTTCATTAAGTCCCACTTTGTTCCCACAGCGTCTAGGAGCTGGATGCAGAACAGGACAAGAATGGAGGACCTACTTCCCACACCTCCACCATTCTCAGGTTTATCCTAATCTGAACAGAGAGAAGACTGAAGCCCTTCTGATGACCCCATGGAATCCCAGACCTACTTGTAACCAAGGCATCAAGTAGGAGGTAATTGTCTTCTGTTGCCTCCAGTTCCAATTCTCTTCTCTGTTAGAGCAGCATTGCTCTCCTCTGTATGGACTTCCCTTCTGAGACTGCTTCTTAAATCCTATCAAGGAATTCATCCCTCCCACACTAGTGGTTCTGTTCTAAGGCAAAGAAAAATTAAAAAAAATTATTTTAGATTTCTGAGTAGGGATCCGGCTAATGGTTTTTCACAATTGGTGTTGAAAGGAATATGGTATATATTTTCATTTTTTAATGGAAACTGGTCATTTAAAACATAGAAGTGATATACTTGTAGAACATCAACACCAAAGATCCAAGCACAACTCATGAACAGATGTGGCGTACAAGGCAATGAAGATTAGGTAGTAGGATGTGTTCAGATCCAAAGAAACTAAGTGGTGACAGCATTTTACATGTACCTAGGACTCTCTATGCTCTTCTTTTCAAACACTTCGGGTTTTGGCGAAGAGGTTTAACTTTATTTTGGCACTGATTGTTTGGAAGGACAAATTTTTTATAAGATTTTGGGTTTTGTTTTTTATTCATAGAAGTGCTGGGCATATTATTGTTTGCTGTACTCAGAAGGAGCCCTATGTTGGTTTTCTAACAGTCTCTCAGTGCTCTCTGTTGTTGGGGTGATACAGAGTATCCTTGGCTATAAAACACATCCCTGATTCCCTGAATAGGTTATTGGCTGCTCAGGAATGATTCTTAAAAGGGCTATAAAGGGGAAAGGGAAAGAAATCCTGGGCTCTGGTAAAAGGAAGTCACTAAAATGTTTTAAGTAGAGAAATTAATAGCTTTTTCTAGCTATTTAAGGGAGCAGAACTAGTAGTATATTAACTGGTTAGGAAGCTACTAAAATAGTCACATAAGAGACAGTGAGGGCAGTAGTAGTACGGATGGAAAACAGTATACAGATTTGAGGAATGTTTGGAAGAAAAACTGATAATTGAATTAATATATAGAGTGAATGTCAGGAATGAGTTCAGAATGACTCTTAGGTTTCTGGCATTGGCAACCTATGAATGTTATCCCTTTAACTGGAATTTAAGGACTTGGGACTGAAGACTGGTTTGCAAGGAAGAAATGAAAGGTACTTAGTTCAGTTTTGGACATTTTGAGTTTCAAGTACTCCAAGTATGCACCTTTGAATATATGCATCCAAGTTCAAATGTCATTTCTTCAAGAAAAGCTGCTCTGACCAGTTACAGCTCCATCTCTTAACATCTTATATTTTTTTGTTGTGCTAATCAGTTTAAGGTAAGTAACTAGTTGTGCAATTAACTGTTTAATGTAATCTTCAGGAGGACATATGCTATTTCCCTGGCCTAGACGAGACCTCTTGCCATAGTAGACACTCAGTAAATATCTAGTGAGTGTTTCTCAATCACACAACTTACATATATAGAGCTGGATGTTCTGAGAAATGAAGTACCTTATATGTGGTCATAAATTGAGGGAGTGTAGGGATGCCAGATTTAGCAAATAAAAATACAGGATGTAGTCAAAATTGCATTTCAGATAAACAGCAAATACTTCTTTAGCATAAATATGTCCCAAATATTGCAAGCAATAAACAACATATAGCCCTAAGTGTGTGGCATTTGATTCATAACTATGTGATTCTATAGTCTGACTCTTTCTGTTCTCCAACTAAGAGGGAATACCACTCCTACACTGAAAAGCCTTGGTAGGAATTATACCAGCATCAGTCCTCTTCCCCTGTTAATAAAAGTTTTTGTTTTGTTTCACTTTATGTTGTTTTTAAATTCTTGCTTTGATGGAAAGTAAGTCAGTATATCCTGGGTGCAGACCAGCAACTAATGGATTCCAAACATTTGTTAAAGTCTTTCTGGGAGGACTTCTCCAATTATAAAGGTAAATTAAAATTACTTGGACTTTCTGAAAGATCAGATGCAGGGAAATGTGGTTAAAAGACTCTCCCTGAGCAGAAGCACTCCCCACCCACTTCTGTGGTATTTTGAGCCACTCAGGAGTTGTGGCCCCTATCAGATGACAATGTACGTCAAAGACAATGCTTTATAGTTTATGCGTTTCCTCATAGATGTTCTGAATAGCTCTGGAAACAAGATAACAATGTGGTTCTAGCAATTTTCCTGAGCGATCTTTAGGGCTGTCCTGTGTGGTTAATTTGATCTGTGGAGCTGCTGTCTTATGGGTAATTTTGAAACATGGGGTTTGCTTATCTCTGTCTTCCCTAGGTGACAACATTTAGACACTAGTTCAAGGGGCAAGTACCAGGCTTTTCTCGAAGGACCTAGAAAGGCTCTTGCATAAGCTCTCTTTCCCTCTCTTTTTGTCTGTCTATCTGTATATGGGGAAACACATGTAAATTCTATCCTAGAACTTTAATAATTATTATCTTCTGAATAGTGTGATTTTGAAATAATTTTTACTTTTCATTTATGTCTATGTTTTTTGAATTTTTGACATAAGCAGTATTACCTTTATAATAACAATAACAATAAAGACTGTTCTCTTTGTGAGAGAAAAACAGTCTCAGCTTTCCATTTATCAGCTGTGAGTTATATCAGATACTTTTTTGTTTCTTTCCCTTCACTTATGAAAGAATGATAAAAGAGAAATTAGATAAAGAAAAAGGAAAGAATCTCCTAAAAGATTATTTAATAAAAAGCAAAAAAATCAAAATAGTTTTTTAAAAAAGGAAAATATAAGATTGGTCATAATCATCACAGAAAGACAGTTACCTTTGATTTAAACTATAAGCAATGAGAACATGTAAGTTCTGAGTCTAATGTACAGGCTCTTTTCAAAAGAAATTTGAAAGCAAGTATTCCTAAAGTTTGATATTTCTAAGTAGTAAAAAATTTCAGGGCAGAGAGCACCTGTTAGAACACTGAGCTTCAGGCATAAATATGTATTACCACTGACAAGACAAAGCAATTGTCACAACACAGTTCATAACAGCTGATTTTTACCCAACAATATAGGTCCATTTTCTAAGTTGATTTCTTCTCTCTGCAGCCCTCAGGCAACTGCTACCATTTGTAAGGATTCCTATCAAATAGTTTTATGAAACATATTTTTCTACAGAAAACAAATAGAATGCAGAAGACCTGTGGGGTTACATGGAACAAATGTTGAAACTTCAACTATTTTAGGCTTTGTGTCCCCAGTCCTAGCTCTGGGGCATAAGCAGGGTCACAGTAATAGTCACAAAACAGTATTTCTCTTGCTTTGCTTCCACCTGCTTTGCAGATACTCCCAGCTAATTCCAAAAAGACCAGTGGGAGGTCTCTTGTGTTTAGTAATCTCTGCTCCTACCTGGCATTTTCCATTCCTGCTCTCTTCTCCAGCCCACTCTGGTGATATTCTGGAGCTTCCAATATTGTCAGGGCCCTATTGGCTTCTGACAATATTCCCTTCTCTCCTGATTTTCCTCTGGAAAACACTGCATTGGGTTTCTTAAGGTCTATAAAGGTTAGTGAAATAACTCTTTTAGTTTTTATTCATACTTTATTGTAGCCCCTTCCCCCTAGACACTTGAAGTAAGTCCATGGGAGTTGGACTGAAAGTCTGAATAGTAAACACCTGGTGTACTCCCTTCCTTGACTTCCTTTCCCACTGACCACCTTGATCCTTTGTTCTTGAACCAAACTTGAGATGTGGACACTTGTGTTTGTTTGAATAAATTCTTTCTTTCCCAGAAGGTTCTTCAGTCCTTTAGGCAAATAAGCCCATTGTGGGCCACCATGCTGGCATTCTAAATATACTCAGACATCTCTGGATTCTAAGATGAATGTGGCATAATTTATCAGCCCAAT
>RCUC01153674.1:0-13312 GCA_003697995.1 Taxidea taxus jeffersonii | reverse complement strand
GCCCTAACCCGAGCACCTTACAGTCTCCGGCAGCTCACCGTACACTCTTAAGTGTCACCGAGCTCTACGAAGCTATTACGAATGAAAAACAGATGCTATACCCAACTAAATAAAAACATACGGCCAAATGCAACCAGGTACGCAAATTTTAACAATCAGTACGATGAATTAATCCTTACTGGATAGGTGGAAACAATGGATCATCTTCAGGAATAAATACAAACGGATCTTCTTTAAATCCAAACAACTTCATTTTCTTAGATGGAGGAGGACTGAGGAGGGAATCAGGACGAGAAGCACCGTAATCAGTCCTAAGGCAACAGGCCAGCAGCACGCTCCCCCCTGTCTGCCAGCCCTCCTGCTCAGCCCCACGCGGCCCAGGCTCTCCACACGCATCCGACCCCACCGCGCGCAGCAGCACGCGCCTGCTGCAGGACGGCCCCACATCCCTGCAAGCTAAGGGGCTGGAAGACGCGAGGACGCAGAGAGAACCCCTTCTCTTACCCGCACACTCCGTCCTTCTTACTTCCGCTGTTCTCTGCGTGCTCAGATCTTTCTGTGATGTCTGTGTCATCCATCCCACTGGCGGGTTTACTCTCCGGCTCGGCAGGGTCCACAGCTGCTCCTTCCGCGGGTTGTGCAGGGCCGGACCGCACAGGCTCTCTGGGCTCCACCGGCTCACCCTGTATCTGCAACAGGGGACAAGTGCGTCTACACTCCAAGCACAACCCACTTCACACTGCTGCAAAAAAATGAACACTCACTACACAAAACTCATCCTATTTCTCTATGGCATTTCACACACAGACTATGGAACGTTCCAGAAGTATCTTAAGTCTATTTGCCGTTAGGTGCGGAAGTCGCCGGCACCGCTTCTACCTTCCTCACATGAATAGCACACGGGGCCGTCTCCCAGTACAGGCCGAGGGCACAGCCAGTTCAACTCACTCAGAGCTCTGAGCGCGCACCTGCCCTGTGTCAGGTACGATCCGGCAACGGCAGGCAGGGCCGGCACATGCGCGTAACTGCAGCCTGGGACGGCCTGTGCCACCGCCCGGGTACAGGCCCCCCGGAGCGAGAAGCAGGCACAGCGCGCCCCAGAGGACACAGGGAGCCAACTTTGGAACTGGGGCCACAGGATCGCTCCGGCTGGCAGAGAGAGCAAGACCACTGACTTACTGAAACCGCTTCAGATGCATTTTATACAAAATATTATATAAAAACTTATTTAAAACAACATGTCCTAACAAGTCACAGGGTTGGTGCAATCAGGACACTTGGGCAAGAACAGCGAAACACGCTCCCCAAGGTCATGAAGCTCAAAGGCAGACGAGCTGCTGGGATCCCACGCTATGCAACACTGCCCCCCAGAAAATACCTTTTATTTAAAGGGAAAACACAAAACAGTCCCCAAACACCCTGCCCGCCCCCTCAGATCCTAGAAATGCTACTCCCTGTCCCTCCCAGCGCAGCTCCAGTGCAACCCCCCCGCCCCCGTGCCCTCTGGGCCAGCTCTGCGCCTGCAGGTCCCCTCACTTCTACGTCGGGGCACACGCCTCAGTCAGCGTGGAGCCCAGCAGCACAGAGCCGTGCCCGCGCGCAGAGCAGGCGACCCACACCCAGTCCCTCGGTGGGAGGGACGAGGAGCCGGAGCAGCAGGAGGAAAGGCGAGGCGATCATCACGGAAGGAGCACACAACAGCAAGCCCTTCGCAGCCACAGGCACACCGGAGCAGGGAGCGAGCGGACTCTGGGAACAGTCGGACGCTCGTCCGGGCAGGCGGTCCTGCCACAGACACGTCCACGCGGCCTACGGTGCGCGCACACGATCTCCACCCCTGGGCCACACGGTGCTGGAGCCACGCCCAGGGCGAGCTTTTTCACTGCCGCCACGGGACCAGCACAAGGAAGAGTGATCTCGGCTGTACCCTCACGCGGCCTCAAACACTCAGTGCAAGACACGGAAGATGACTCACTAGCAACTTACATAAGGACCACAGGGTAAACTTCTACGTATATTGGGACAAACCAGGTATTGAAATTAATTTTGCCTGTTTCCTTGTGCTTTTTCTCATCTTTACTTTTTAAAGATTTATTTATCTGAGATAGAGGTAACACGTGAGCCCGGAGCGGTAGGGAGAGGCAGAAGAAGCAGATCCCCGCTGAGCAGAGAGCCCGATGCGGGGCTCGATCCCAGGACCCTGGGGTCATGACCTGAGCCGAAGGCAGACGCTTCACCATCTGAGCCAGCCAGGCGCCCCTATGTGCACTTTTAAAAAGTGACTGCAAGGGCGCCTGGGTGGCTCAGTGGGTTGGGCCTCTGCCTTCTGCTCGGGTCGTGATCTCGGGTCCTGGGATCAGGTCCCGCATCCGGCTCTCTGCTCCGCGGGGAGCCTGCTTCCTCCTCTCTCTCTCTGCCTGCCTTTGTGCCTACTTGTGATCTCTGTCTGTCAAATAAATGAATGGAATCTTTAAAAAAAAAAAAAAAAGTGACTGCAAGCCCACGGAAGTGACACATGTAGCTGACACATGTCAGCGACAGTGCTGCTTGGAGCTCCCAACCCAGGAGTCCGGCGCTGAGGAGCAGCCAGATCACCACGCACAGCGAAACCCTCTCCAGCCTCCCACAACCAGCACGGTGCCTGTGTAGACGTGCCGGGTCCACTCCCGGGCCACTGTGAGGCCAGACATGGACACATTCATGTGGGTTGGCCAGATCCCAGAACACTTTCCTTTCTGCCTCTCCAAAGTCTAAGCATTCTTTGTGCTCCTCTGTAAGCATTCATCTGAAAGAAATACTGACCTTCAGACTGTGACCCCAGCCATGTTCCGACATTATGGAAAGGCTGAGGTATGAACTAGCGAAATAAATGTCATGTTGATAAAGAGGAGGCCAACAGACATTACACAGGAAGGCTCAAAGGCTGCCCTCCTACCCACCCTCCCTACTCCAGGGCCTCCTACAACAACCCATTAGGACGGCTCGGGCCTTCTCTGTATCCTTTTTGGCCAGGCCTGGACAAAGTCCCTGTCACTGTCCCTCACGGCCAAGGGGAAGACAGGCTGGCCTGAGGCTGGCGGAGTTCTGTCCATCTGCAATGGGCTCAAGCGAGCCACAGGGCACAGAGCACAGAAGCCAGCGTGGGGGCTCTGACTCTGGGCCACAGAGCCGTCATTATGTCTTCTCAATTGTTATTAAACAACTGGACTTGAGATGCAGAAGGAACGTGATCCCCCACGTCTGCCTTTTACGTGGATCTATCCCTTTAAGACATTGCTGCTTTTTGGAAAACTCAGAATTTAAATGAATCCCTGCCCCCACCACGCACACTCATGCTCAGCTGCTCTCCAGCCCCAAAAACGGTTCCGCCAACTTCTGTCGTGTCTGCCTCGAACGCACAGAAAGCTTACACGATACGCCCCATTACTTCAGAAGATGCTTACCTTCGGAGGACGTTTATTCCATGGCATTGAAGATTTCTTCACTAATACTGCCACAAAGAACCCTCCGGTATTCTGATGATGTGGTAATATCCTAAGACTAAAAAAAAAAAAAGAAAAAAGAAAAAAGAAAAAACCACAACGCACACTTTTTAACTGATTCAAAATACATCCTTTTAGTATTAAGACAAAAAGTGGCAAGACAACCTGTAACAGAGACATCCTGTCTTCTGGTCAGTACTCAGAGAGTCCTCACTCACGGGATGGCTGGCGCGTGCTGTGCACAGTTAAGGGAGCACGCGAAGTTCAAACCTTTAGATCCTCCCCACCTGCCATGTTTATGAATGCTCAATGCCAGCAGCTAACAGGAAACGTGAACTTCTTTCTTTCTGGCAAGTTCACACACCTGAAGTCGGCCACACGGATGGCCCAGGCCTTGCAGGAATGCTGGAGGGCCCCTCCCCTCCTCCTTCCCAAACCTCTGCGAGCCCTTCAAACTCACCAACGCTCGAGGTGCATCGCCTGTAACTTCTCCGGGTCCTTTGGCGGGAACATGGTGGGCCGGATCTGGGTGTGTCTGCTGTGAGGGACATCTTCCCACTCCGAAAACCACTGTCCGTCTTTCGTCATGACCTGCAAGAGGAGGGGGCAGGACCCCGAATCACCACACTCTCGAACAAGAAGAAAATCACAGTGCGCTGATGTAAAGGCTCTCAGACGTGGTAAACGCCAACTCTCACTGCTCTCCAAAGCGGAGACTGTGGGGAGCGAAACAATGAGACGATCCCAGATTCTATCAAACAGAACAGTCCTTTTGTAAAAGAGCATTTTCCGTGTAGGATTTTTTTTTTTAAACAAGTCACAGGTTGTTTCTGGTTTAAAACTGAAAAGTACAATGTTTCATATTGGAAAGGAAGCTTGAATCCCAGCCAGTAATAAAAATTAACAGCACAGCTATCTTATAAGGATGAAAATACACAAAGCTAATTTCTAATTGCAAAATAAAGGCAGGGAAACTTTCCCAAACCAGAGAAAAATAGTCATGGAATGGTACCATTTGTCATTCAATAGAATTTTGAAATTAACTCTAAGCCAAATTGACGGCACAACCAGCAGTATTCACTGACGTTACCCCAAAGTGGGCGCTTTAAAGTGTTCACGACTCTGACAAGCCTGGCCGGCTGGACCTGCTCTTAGGAGCCAGAGTCCTCCCGGAAAGATTACCTTCCAGTGTGCAATTCCAGGCATCCATTTCAGTCCCGGCAACTCAGAAGACACATCAGCAAGCTCCAAAGCACCTATGGATACCAAAAAAAAAAAAAAAAAAGTCCACATTTTGCCCAACGCAAAATAGCAGATGCAGAAGATCGTATACCGTGTGGCTAGATTTCTACGAAATGCCCAGGGAGAGCAATTCCATGCCGACGGAAAGCAGGCACCGGTTCCTGGGGCAGGGACGGCACAGGGGTCAGAAACGGTCTGCTCCGGGGCCAGGGGGAACGGCTGTGCACACTCAATAAAGGTCATTAGTCATACCCTTAAAATGAGTGACACTGTGGCACCTGAGTTACTGCCAGCGAAGCCACAGAGCCACGTAGCAGCTGCAGAGTCCCACGGCCTGACCGACGTGAGCCCCGGGGCAGTGGCACACGCGCGCCCCGTGAACACACCACAAGGCCGGGATCCGAGCGTCCCACCCACTCCTGGCTTCTAGACACACGCCAGTTAGAGGACGTGGGTCTTCTCGCTTTCCCATCTAGTAAACAACCCAGAGCCAAACAGTAACATTTACAGTGAGCTGTGAAAATGTGTAAACCTTCTGTTCCAGGCTCGAGTTAGTTTTCAAAAGTTGTCCAACAGGGCAACAGTCCAGCTTTAAAAACACGGGTCCACAGTAACAACATCCTGAGAAGCTGCAAGATGGGGCCACAATGGGACCCTCCACACACACCTCCAGCCACAGATCAGAGACCGGACAGCCTCACGGAAGAGGAAAATCCAACAAAGCCCCACGGAAGCTACGGGACACTCAGACGCGTATAAAAACAACGCAAGAGAGCCCTCGGGGCAGAAGCGTCCTCCTAAGAAATCTCTGACAAAAGCATCGTGCGGACTTGCGCTGTCCTACCTGAACTGTCTTCCTTCTAAAAGCGAATGCCGAGAGCGCAGGTTTGCAGAAGCCGCTGCGGCCCGCACCCCGGCCCGGGCGGGCTGGGCAGTGACGGACTCCCTGCCGGCGTGGGGTCAGGAGATGCAGCGCGGGCGCAGCGTGTGCAGACCCGACGCTCGTCGGCCGCCCTGCCTGCGGCCAGGTCTGAGCTCCTTCGGGCAGGGACCTCACTGCTCCCAAATCCTCAGTGACCGTCAAGTGCACGGTTCGGCGAAGGACTACTCTGCCACGAGGCCCTACTGACACGTGAAGCCTCTGAGAGACGACGGGGAGGGAGACCACACCGTGGCCCGATGGCCGTCACAGCCAACCAGAGTGGAACCCCCCAGCCCGGTAAGAAAATGATGCAGCACAGGACGCCTGCGGTTTCAGTCACCACTCAATGCCGTCCGCCCTTCTCTTCACAGGCCTCTGAAAGGAAGTCCCAGCACAAACGCGGAGACCAAGACCCTGCACAGAACCCCAGCCAGAAAGCACACCTTGACACAGGCCAACCCAAGCACAGCCAAACAACGCAAACACAATGTGCTCGGTTCCAACCTCAAGGATCCGGGGGTGAGAACCACCAGAGAGCAAACTACACGGCACAGTGGGCCAGCACTGCCAGCGGGGACAGCTGGGGGTGCCGGTCTCGGTGCTCATGCTCCAGCTTCCTTCATCCATGTGTGTGAAGCAAACGTGCAAACATTCTATTCTGGAATCCTAGTTTGAAATCCCTCATTATTGGCTTTAAGGAGAGTATGATGGGAAAAGTTAACATGTCAGTGAAAATTTATGTAAGAAGAAACAGTTTACATCCAACCATTATGGAAACTGTCATTTAAAAACATTTCATACCATCTGTCCGGTTTCTCGTATGAAACAGTGCGCTAGGACGTCCCACCCGTTAGGGTGGCTACTCTCAAGAAAGCAGAAGGTAACAAGGGCCCCGCTGGCAAGGACGTGAAGAAGTGGGAACCCCTGGGTTCTGGGAACGTAAAATGGGGGAACCTCAAAAATGAAACAATTACCGTATCACTGGCAATTGCATAAGATATACACCCCAAAACCTAAACTAGTCCCCGTGCAGCCACGGTCATCGCAGCACTGGTCGCAAGAACTAAAACGGGAACACCTCAAGTGTCCACGGACAGAAGAGTGGGTAGACGGAATGTGGCGTATGCACACAGCCAGCATTTTCAGCCCTTAGGGCTGGAGGAAGGAGATCCTAACCCCGGCTACAACACGGAGGAACCTTCAGGACAGGATGCTCAGTGGAATAAACCAGTCAACAAAAAGACACATACGCTCTGATTCCACCTGTGGGGTCACTAGAGCGATCAAACTCAAGAGACAGCAAAGAGGACAATGCAGGGGCACCTGGGTGACTCAGCGGGTTAAACCTCTGCCTTCCGCTCAGGTCATGATCCGAGGGTCCTGGGATCGAGCTCCGCATCGGGCTTTCTGATCTGTGGGGAGCCTGCTTCTCCCTCTCTCTCTGCCTGCTGCTCTGCCTACTTGTGATCTCTGTCTCTGTGTCAAATAAACAAAATCTTAAAAAAATAAAAATAAAAAGAAGACAATGGGGTGGGAAAATGGGGAGTTGTGTGATGGGTCCATAATTTCAGTTTTGCAAGATAAGGCGCTCTAGAGATTGGCTACACGACAATGTGTGTTCTCAACTCTACCGAAACCACATTTGAGAATAGTTACAACAACGGTAAACTTCAAGTCACAAGTGGGTTTTTTTTTTTGTTTTCTTTAAAAAAGATTTCATTTATTTATTTGACAGACAGAAAGCACAAGCAGGCAGAGAGGTAGGCAGAGGTGGGGGGGGGGGGGCAGACACCCAGCCGAGCAGAGAGCCCGATGCAGGGCTCGATTCCAGGACCCTGAGATCATGACCTGAGCCAAAGGCAGAGGCTTTATAACCCACTGAGCCATCCAGGCGCTCCACAAGTGTTTTATAACCAAGATTTTTCTTTCAAAAAACCACTGTGGTAAGGACTGACCTCATCTTTCAAACGAACGAGATACCAAGGAGGCAATCCTCGTGATTCGTTAACTACAACAAACAGACTACACAAGCAAGCCCTAAGCAAGGGCAGCTCACCTCGGGCTTCCAGGCTGATCACATCAGCAAGTGCCCGGAAAGGTCTGCGTGCAAATGTACTGTAGCAGTACACATCTCATACTTTACGCGTCCCACATGCTTACCTTCACTTTTTTCCAGCAAAGATGCTATGACGGCTTCGTCCTCAATGGGGTTGAGTGAACACGTAGAATACACCATCCTACCGCCTTCTACCAGCTGCTCAGCACCCCGCGTCGCGATCCGCAGCTGTAAGCTAAGGGTCAGACACTCGGTCAGCCTGAGCCCAAACAACCCCACGCGGCCCCCACGGCCCCCACTCCACCCCGCTCACAGCGAGCGCTCACAACACGCTTACAATAAAATACGAAATCAACAACTCCCACAAAAACAACTCCCGAAGGTTTTTAGTGTCGATACAATAAAGCCATATGCGGTGTCTCATATCGACCAAAACAGCATCGATGTCAACCACACATTTTCTGTTCCACCAGCCCTTCCCGACAAGCCGAGCACGAAACAGATTAGTGACGCAAGTCAACGGATTATGTGAGTCTCGCCATGAAAACGCCTCCACACCGGCACACGTATTTGACTTTTCTTTCTATAAACAACTTAGGTCCCTTTGTACGTTCTAATCCTAGTATCTATCTCACAAACAGTTAAAAAGTATTTAACGGAAAAACAAAATCGGCTGCTGCAGTTGTTTACGTTCACGAGTACGGTACAGACCACCCACAATTCTGTAATTAAGAGTGCATAATACTAATGTCAAATGAAAACACCCACAGCTGTGTAGACCACACGCTCAAGACTGGCGTGCTACCGTCCCGACGCACAGAAACCCACCCACAGCACCCCAGATGTCACAGAACTTATCTGAGTTAAGAGAGTTACTTTTGCTTCTACTTCTAAGAACTTTCCAAATTGTCTTTAAAGACAGTAAGTATTTGAGATCAAAATGTTAAGCAAAATAGGTCGACACAAAAGAACAGAAAACAAGAAAAGAAAGATGAGCAAGACAGTAAAAGGTTAAGTGGTCATTTCATGGAAAACAGACATCTTAAAATGTTATAGGAAGCTGTCATAAAAGGCATTTTTAATTAACGTGTACCTGAAATGTATGCAGTGTTCAGTTTTCCACTCCGAAGAGGTTCTAAAAACAACTACTTCTGATACGTACACAAACTCTCTCGACAGTGACCTTTAACAACCCTGGCTCCAATGCTGTCCCCAAATGCAGCGACAGCCCTCCCCTGCTCCACGTGGGACAGCCGCCAGATGCAGCCTGACTCACCCATGCAGCTGCAAGCTATTCAAGGTGGTCCACTTCTTCCAGACATCAATGTTTTTTCTCATAGTGCCATCTCCACTAGAAAGGAAGGTATTTAAGAACTTAAAAACTCTGTCCAGGTGCGCCTGGGTGGCTCAGTGGGTTAAGGCCTCTGCCTTCGGCTCAGGTCATGATCCTAGGGTCCTGGGATCGAGCCCCGCATCGGGCTCTCTGCTCGGCAGGAAGCCCGCTTCCCCCAGCTCTCTCTCTCTCTGCCTGCCTCTCTGCCTACTTGTGATGCCCCTCTGTCAAATAAATAAATAAAATTTAAAAAAAAAAATCTGTCCAGATAGACAGATCAGAGTTTAACAATTATGTCCTATCCAAACTAATTACAAAATGAGTATTTTTATTATTATAAACGCTAATTAGGATACCATCTAAATTCTCACAAACTACCATCAACTTTCTATTTCTGCTCTGGGGACACTAATGACATTAAACTTTTAAATCATACTTTAATTTTCAATTAGATAAGGAAATAACAGAGCTGAACAGATAATCTCATTCACGAATTACAGAGGTATCAATCTGCTTCCATTTGAGAGAAATACTAGCAAAACTGATTTTCAGACCTAGGACACAGAAGAGTGACAACATTTGGATCCTGTTACTTAGCAACTCAGTTAACCAACAGTGGCATTTTAATCAGATTTCCGTGAATAATGAAAAACTTACACTCATAAGGGATTTTCCACAGCAAATTCAATTAAGCCAAGTTAACTTCTCTATCAAGATTTTTCTATGCATCAGTTAAACACTTTTGATTTTCTACTTTCACTTAATGGAAATTATTTCCACGTAAATTTTTAATACAGACCTGACCAATTCATCTTTCTGTCCACGTCTGACTATAACTACCCATTTTTTTCCGGGGTAATTCCTGGATTTGCTGGCTTTCTGTAGAGTTTAATCTCCCTGGGTGGTCTAGTTAACTGTCTTGAGGGGAAGGGGCTGCAGGAGGAAAATGCCCTATAAGCTACAATGGCTTTCAATGACATCCTGTGCTGGTACAGTGGTGGCTTAGAATTCTACCATAATGGTTAGGATTTCCTCAGCTTACAGCTCCGTGCTCAGAAGGTTCCTGCATTCTCCAAGAGGACACGAGAAGTTATAGGTTTCTGGTCAAAGGAGCACAGGAATGGGAAAACATCTGATCTAAAGGAGAACCAGACAACGGTGGCTCATGACCCATTTTAAGTTTTATTTCACAGGGTGTTCCTGCAGGAATTTTAAAGCGCCATCCCATTCAGCTCTCACACTGAGTTCTGCCACAGCAAGGCAATCTGCAGTGGTTTAAACGCGATGGAGTGTGGTACTGGACGTCTCACGTAAGCATTCCATTCTGTGCTGAGTTTCGTGGTGATTTCTACACTCCCAGCTCAACAAATTCACGTGCTCGCAAGGTGACCATGGCCTACGTCACTGCCCCTGGGAACTTAGTGAGGCCTTAAGTTTTCCCTTTTTCTTTCTAGAAAAACTCAAGTTACTCAGTTAATCAATAAAATTCTCTTATAGGTAAACGCTAACAATCTAATACTTACACGTAAATTGAAAGAAATGTATGTGTACAAATACAGGCACAGTGAGTTTCTCAAAGGTCTGAACTCCTAAGCTGCATGGTGCTGAGGAACGGAAGACTTATGAAAACCCAGTGTGACTCCCCACCACTCCATAATGAGGCGGAATCGGGAATGCAGGCGCTTGGCAGGAACCATCATTCCCAACGATCGCCTCCTACTAGAATGACTACAGTCGAGCTTATGACGATACCACACTCTTGGGGATAACCTTGACCCTCGGGAAGACTAGAGAACTGTCCCGTCTTGTGTCTCTTCATGCCGTACCCTTGTTCTGCTGTGCTCGGTGGCATTAAAGTTCTGAGTGTCTGTCTCCTAATTTAAGGTCACAGAGTCTGTGTCTTGACACCAGCTGCTATGAGAATGACGGGTACAGCTCCATGGGTATTTGTGTACCAATTCACATTAGTCTACATTTGATCTGATTTCCTTAGCAGATTTTAGGCTTTTTGGTCTCTGAATAACATAAATACCTGCAAGGGACATCACATAAGATGCGATCGTAGAAGAGAATCTCCTTCCTCCCATCCACATCTATTTTGAGTCTAGGTATGCTGGACGCGTCGTGGTTGACCACCATGATGCAGGGGCTGCTCAGCCTTTTGGCCTGATGAACGAGCAGATAGCAACGCTTGTTGTCCACATCGTTTGCGATAACGAACCCCTCTGAGGACATAAATTATAGCGTCAGGTGAAACACAGCAAAAGTAGAATAATTTTCTGAAACATGTAAGCTCCTGGTTGGCAGGTGAGAAGCAGGAATCCACCAAACTTAAGACCCACGCATAAGATTTGCCAGAATAATCTGAGTAGTCCAAAAAGATGGCTCAGCATAGATTTTTATGATCACATGAAATTCTAAAAACTACAAGACTTATTTTTTCAATAATTGAATTATTCACTTTGTAACAATTATGCCAAAAACATCTTTTCTATTAGTAACAATTAAAACGGAGACTGAGGGGGGAAAAGAAAGGGGTAGAAGACAACAGCATCCCCTGACAAGTGTTTAAACTACAGCACATGTATGCTGGGCCTCCATTCTCGACTCTGTGAGTCGGGTTTCTGGGGTGGGGCCCAGGCTCCTTCTGAAGGCTGCCTGGAAGGTTCTGGTCTGCACCTCTGGCTAAGACCTGGGTGCCGCTCCCCTTCTCATTTCTAGTTCTACCACTGGCAAAAAAGAACATATGGCTTAAAAACATTTTGCAGTCAAGATTGCTCTTAAAAAAACATGAAATGCAAAACAATGAAAATAAAAAGAGGCTCTTTACCACTGATTTGGGAAAAATAATTAAAACAGAAAAGAATAAAGAAGGCTTTTAAACGAAGTTATTTGTCACCAAAAACAAAAACAAAAACCCAACTTAGAAGTAAGCTAAACTAGCATGCCCATTTAGAACGGGAGAGCAGGTGGCCTGAACAAAGGAAGGGGGAACAGGTGCAGGTAAAACATTCGAAGAGTAAGACCACCACAGGCAGGCATTTTCAGAGAACCTCCAGAGAGGAGCATCAGCGACACCTGGATCGCTGCCATGGACTGGGCCCTCTGCAAGCTCAGAACACCCGTAAGTCCAGGACTGGAGCCCATCACACGTGACGCCCCATACTGTCGCCTACCGCCACGGTGGGATGTGAAGCTGGTGGGCCTGCCAGCAGCTCTTCAGGACACTCTACTGCCTCTCACGTGCGCTGTGAGTCACCACGGAACCAACCAACACAGAAACGCAGCCCGACAATGATACTACTGAAGATTCAAACTGAAATCGACCTACTATGGCTTAATAAACACCATCTGCTTTCACAGAAGACACATAATTCTAAAACGAAGCCACCCTCCCGCCGCGACGTATAAACACCTTGGTCTGGGAACTAGTCACAGTGGCGTGCTGTACGTCCAGTCCTACTCTCAGGGACAGAAACCTGTGTGCTTGTCGCAGAAGGCTTCGAGACCCAACCCACAGGCAGTGTTACACCACCTCTTTGTCATCTACACCCGGCCAGGTGGCATTCCGGCCTTCCACAGAGCAGTCCAACGCATACCTGGGAAAGGGACATTCATGTCGGCATGTAACATTTCAATTAATTGTGTGGTCTTTGATCCAGGCGCTGCACACATATCTAAGATCTATTAAAAAGCAAGAAATGTTTGATGTTTTAAGAAATCAAACATTCGACACTTAATTTAAAACAATTTCATAAGTCATTCTAGTATTTTGTTCTGTATACTTCAACACATTTCTTCACAGAAGGAATCTACAACATGATAGATTTAACTGCTAGGGAGCTCAGGAGAAAGATTCTCCACATGAACAGAATGACCCAAAGGCCAGGGGAAGCCCTCAGTTCAGGCGAGGACGAGCAAGGACACCAAGAGCAAGCAGCACCATAAGCAGCCTGCTCCCAGGCCTCAAACAGCCACTTGCTGGCCCCAAGCCCTGAGCTAGCTGCTTCTGGTCTTCCTTGCCTCCTTTCCCTCATCTGGAAAAACAGGGACAAGGACAGCATCTGCCCTCACGGGGTTGTGTGGATAACCAAATGAATTAGCACACGAGGAGAGCACAAAGCAAGGCTTGGCGTGTGACAAGTTCTCAGGACATGCTCATCGTGATTTTCAATCTGAGTCGGTCAAGACCACTGAGGATAATCTGTGCAGTACACACATTAGTGAGCAAACTTGAAAAGAGAAGAAACCCAGTTACAGGCTGTGAAATTTAAATA
>ML107677.1:126816-203021 GCA_003697995.1 Taxidea taxus jeffersonii | reverse complement strand
CACCACGTGTCTCTGACTCAGATCTTTTCTTGTGGTTGACAAAGAAAAAGATTCAACATGAAAACAAAAATGGGCTAAATCTTTCTCAAGTCCTAAAGAAAAGCAGGGAAAGTTTGTTCTTAGAGCAAGTCACTTTTTATATCTGAAAACAACCAGCCTCCATACTTTCTGGCCTAGTTCACTCGTCTCAGATTTCACCATCTAAAATCAAACACTTTTGCCAAAAACACCTTCTTTGAGATCCAATACCAGTTAAACTAAAGCACAACAGCAGAGAAGGAATTAAGATCAGCTCCAATGTTATTGTCTAAAAATCCATGACTAATATAGTTGAGTGTAATACACGAGACTATAATAAAGAATCTAAGGCAAACATGCCTAACCGTGGATCCAAGGGTAGAATCTGAGGGTTTTATGAACATGTGTGAGAGAAAAAAATGTATCTTTTCTGCTTCCCTAGACTCGACATTTTCCTTGAGTATAAGTAGAGGCAACAAATCACAACAATATGAACAGCATCTATAGCTTTGTCACCAATAGAAATTACAAATATTCATTGGGGAAGGTATGTGCTATGGTGAGTGCTGTGAAGTGTGTAAACCTGGTGATTCACAGACCTGTACCCCTGGGGCTAATAATACATTATATATTAATAAAAAATTAAAAATTAAAAATAAAAGAAATCACCAATATTTTCATATCACATTATAGTAACTACAGATATCTAAAAATATCATTTACATATATCACTACTTCAAAATTATGGTGATAACTAACTGGTTGCTATCTATTAGCCTAAAATACTCAACATGCAATGTGGATACCGACTATTAAACAATTATTGTGCAATTCATAGGCATTTGTCCACCATACTCTCACATGTTCTCACCTTAAAATCTTATGTTCTCACAGAAGGAACCCAGACCCATGTTGCTTTCCCCACCTGCAATTATTGGCTGATGAGTCAGAGGCTACCCTAGAGTTTAATGTTCTCATTTAAGTTAAGGAGCAAAGCCTTTATACTGTCTTTAATAAATAAAATTAACTCAGCTGTATTTTAAATGTATTATTTTATAATTTAATATGTTAATAAAGAGGTATATATATGACTATGCTATGAATTTAATATTTTGATAAGTATATATAAAGATCTCTTTGTAATTCAATATATCTTATTGTATTCATTTAATCTTCACCAGGTGGCCAAAAGGGCCCAAGGCACTAAAAATGTCAAAAGATGCTAACAGGTCAAGGCAAAAACTGCAAAGTCAAAGCAAAATGCACTTTTCCCAGCAAATTTAGATCCACCAATATAATCAATTCATGACTTAGGTCAAAAAATACTTTTTCACTGAAATTGGATGCATAATTATCCTCTCCTATACTTCAAATATAAGCACTCTAAAGGAATTTTATAGTCAAACAAAGAACACAACACAAAACTTTTAAATCTGGTAATGGTTGATAAGCTTTTTCTTTTTTTTCTTATCATGGCAAGCACCATGAGCCAAGGTCAGAATCCTAGAGAGACTCCCTTCTCTAACCATCACCCAACATAATATATAAAACACAGACACTAAATTATTTTATCAATACAGAAATACACAAAATCTGCATTCACCCATCCTCAGTTGTGCTCAATACCAGATAGCTTCATTCAATGCTGCCCAAACTACCAGGTCTCATGTTAAACCATGACCTCTTTTTTTTTTTTAAACATATAATGTAACCCCACCACCCTTTACCAACACCCCTCCCCGCCACCCCCTCAGTTTGTTTTATGACATTAAGAGTCTCTTTTGGTTTGTCTCCCTCCTGATCCCATCTTGTTTCATTTATTCTTTTCCTGTCCCCTTAACCCCCACCCCCATTGCATCTCCACATCCTCATATCAGGGAGATCATATGATAGTTGTCTTTCGCTGATTGACTTATTTCACTAAGCATAATACCCTCTAGTTCCATCCATGTCATCACAAATGGCAAGATTTCATTTCTTTTGATGGCTGCATAGTATTCCATTGTGTATATATACCACCTCTTCTTTATCCATTCATCTGTTGATGGACATCTAGGTTCTTTCCATAACTTGGCTATTGTGGACATTGCTGCTATAAACATTCGGGTGCACATGTCCCTTCAGATCACTATGCTTGTATCTTTAGGGTAAATACCCAGTAATGCAATTGTGGGGTCATGAGGTAGCGCTATTTTCAATTTTTTGAGGAACCTCCATGCTGTTTTCCAGAGTGGTTGCACCAGCTTGCATTCCCACCAACAGTGTAGGAGGGTTTCCCTTTCTCCACATCCTCGCCAGCATCTGTCATTTCCTGACTTGTTAATTTTAGCCATTCTGACTGGTGTGAGGTGGCATCTCATTGTGGTTTTGATTTGTATTTCCCTGATGCCCAGTGATGTGGAGCATTTTTTCATGTGTCTGTGGGCCATCTGGATGTCTTCTTTGTAGAAATGTCTGTTCATGTCCACTGCCCGTTTCTTGATTGGATTATTTGTTCTTTGGGTGTTGAGTTTGCTAAGCTCTTTATATATTTTGGATACTAGCCCTTTATCTGATATGTCATTTGCAAATATCTTCTCCCATTCTGTCAGTTGTCTTTTGGTTTTGTTGACTGTTTCCTTTGCTGTGCAAAAGCTTTCGATCTTGATGAAGTCCCAATAGTTCATTTTTTCCCTTGCTTCCCTTGTCCTTGGTGTTGTTCCTAGGAAGAAGTTGCTGTGGCTGAGGTCGAAGAGGTTGCTGCCTGTGTTCTCCTCAAGGACTTTGATGGATTCCTTTCTTACATTGAGGTCCTTCATCCATTTTGAGTCTATTTTCATGTGTGGTGTAAGGAAATGGTCCAATTTCATTTTTCTGCATGTGGCTGTCCAATTTTCCCAACACCATTTGTTGAAGAGGCTGTCTTTTTTCCATTGGATATTCTTTCCTGCTTTGTCGAAGATTAGTTGACCATAGAGTTGAGGGTCTATTTCTGGGCTCTCTATTCTGTTCCATTGATCTATGTGTCTGTTTTTGTGCCAGTACCACACTGTCTTGATGATGACAGCTTTGTAATAGAGCTTGAAGTCTGGAATTGTGATGCCACCAACTTTGGCTTTCTTTTTCAATATTCCTTTGGCTATTCAAGGTCTTTTCTGGTTCCATATAAATTTTAGGATGATTTGTTCCATTTGTTCCAAAAAATTGGATGGGATTTTGATAGGCATTGCATTAAATGTGTATGTAGATAGCTTTAGGCAGCATAGACATTTTCACAATATTTATTCTTCCAATCCATGAGCATGGAACATTTTTCCATTTCTTTGTGTCTTCCTCAATTTCTGTCATGAGTACTTTATAGTTTTCTGAGTATAGATTCCTTACCTCTTTGGTTAGGTTTATTCCTAGGTATCTTATGGTTTTGTGTGTAATTGTAAATGGGATTGACTCCTTAATTTCTCTTTCTTCTGTCTTATTGTTGGTGTAAAGAAATGCAACTGATTTCTGTGCATTGATTTTATATCCTGACACTTTACTGAATTCCTGTACAAGCTCTAGAGATGAGGAAGGACACTATATCATACTCAAAGGGTCTGTCCAACAAGAAGATCTAACAATTTTAAATATCTATTCCCCTAACATGGGAGTAGCCAACTATATAAACCAATTAATAACAAAATCAAAGAAACACATTGACAAGAATACAATAATAGTAGGGGACTTTAACACACCCCTCACTGAAATGGACAGATCATCCAAGCAAAAGATCAACAAGGAAATAAAGGTCTTAAATGACACACTGGAGCAGATGGACATCATAGATATATTCAGAAAATTCCATCCCAAAGCAGCAGAATACACATCCTTCTCTAGTGCTTATGGAACATTCTCCAGGATAGATCACATCCTGGGTCATAAATCAGGTCTCAACCTGTATCAAAAAATTGGGATCATTCCCTGCATATTTTCAGACCACAATGCTCTGAAGCTAGAACTCAATCACAAGAGGAAATTTGGAAAGAGCACAAATACATGGAGACTCAACAGCATCCTTCTAAAGAATGAATGGGTCAACCAGGAAATTAAAGAAGAATTGAAAAAAATCATGGAAACAAATGATAATGAAAACACAATGGTCCAAAATCTGTGGGACACAGCAAAGGCAGTCCTGAGAGGAAAATATATAGTGATACAAGCCTTTCTCAAGAAACAAGAAAGGTCTCAAATACACAACCTAACCCTACACCTGAAGGAGCTTGAGAAATAACAACAAAGAAAGCCTAAACCCAGCAGGAGAAGAGAAATAATAAAGATCAAAGCAGAAATCAATGAAATAGAAACCAAAAAAACAATAGAACAAATCAATAAAACTAGGAGCTGGTTCTTTGAAAGAATTAATAAGACTGATAAACCCCTGGCCAGACTTATCAAAAAGAAAAGAGAAAGGACCCAAATAAATAAAATCATGAATGAAAGAGGAGAGATCACAACCAACACCAAAGAAATACAAACAATCATAAGAACATATTATGAGCAACTCTATGTCAATAAATTTGACAATCTGGAAGAAATGGATGCTTTCCTAGAGACATATAAACTGCCAAAACTGAATCAGGAAGAAATGGAAAACCTGAATAGGCCCATAACCAGTAAGGAGATTGAAACAGTCATCAAAAATCTCCAAACAAACAAAAGCCCAGGGCCAGATGGCTTCCCAGGGGAATTCTACCAAACATTTAAAGAAGAATTAATTCCTATTCTCCTGAAACTGTTCCAAAAAATAGGAATGGAAGGAAAACTTCCAAACTCATCTTATGAGGCCAGCATCACCTTGATCCCCAAACCAGACAAGGATCCCATCAAAAAAGAGAATTACAGACCAATATCCTTGATGAACACAGATGCGAAAATTCTCACCAAAATACTAGCCAATAGGATCCAACAGTACATTAAAAGGATTATTCACCATAACCAAGTGGGATTTATTCCAGGGCAGCAAGGTTGGTTCAACATCTGCAAATCAATCAATGTGATACAATACATTAACAAAAGAAAGAACCAGAACCATATGATACTCTCAATAGATACTGAAAAAGCATTTGACAAAGTACAGCATCCCTTCCTGATCAAAACTCTTCAAAGGGATATAGGGCACGTACCTCAATATTATCAAAGCCATCTATGAAAACCCCACAGCAAATATCATTCTCAATGGAGAAAAACTGAGAGCTTTTCCGCTAAGGTCAGGAACACGGCAGGGATGTCCGTTATCACCACTGCTATTCAACATAGTACTAGAAGTCCTAGCCTCAGCAATCAGACAACAAAAAGAAATTAAAGGCATCCAAATCAGCAAAGAAGTCAAACTATCACTCTGCAGATGATATGATACTATATGTGGAAAACCCAAAAGGCTCCACTCCATGACCTCCTTCTTAAAACAGGCAGTAAAACAACAGGAAGAATTTTGAGACTCAATTTAAAATGGAATAACTCAAAGAATTCATTGGTATTCTGTTTTAGGGCTGCTTTCCCACCTAATGTCATTTACTAGTTTTTCCTCACAACACAATGCACATGTTTTTTTTACTCAGTGAAAGCCTTTCCTCACTTACCTCTGATAAATGCTCATGAGCCCTCCTTTTCATGCCTCTTCCTGCCCTCCCTTTTAATAAACCTTATATTGTGACTTAGAAAGTGCTTGGCTTGCTATAACAAATTTTTCATTTTCACAATTCTTTTCATTTATTTCTTTTTTTACTATAAAAATAGTGTATTTTTAATTAAAACCTTGGATAATATAAGAAAACCCCCCATATTTTTACTCTCATAAGCAACCAATATATTTTCCTGTGTATATGTTTTTAATATAGCACATACATATTTTGTAGTTTGCTTCTTAAACTTAACACTTTATCACATAATTTTTTGTGTGTGAAATTTTTCTAAATTTTCTTTTTTTAGTAACAAGGATAATCATCAAATAAATATATTATGATGTTCTTAACCAATCCCTCATTGATGTTTACCATTTCTATAATGATAAGCAAGGCTGTATCTCTGTATCATGGTTTATATATAATTTAACCTAATAACTCTATATCTGGGAACCAATTTTCATTTCTTATCTGTGCCTCTTCACCTTATCAGAAACCTCTCTAGGTCACATTGTTTCAATTGCTCATTCCCTTAACATATACTGACTACATAAAATATGCCTCAATTTACAGTCAGAGGAGAAATAAAAACAAAACTCACTGGGCAAAACACTGTGATGAGTGCTATAACAGATTATTCAAAGTGCTATAGAAATACAAAGAATGGAGAAATTGGCTCTGCTGGGGGAGGTAAGATTTGGTTCACATAGCAGATAATCACAGAGTTAGATGTTAAAGAAAGTGGCTTTTTAAAAAAAGAAAGAAAACAGCACTAGACCAATGATATAATAAGAAAAACATTTTCTGTGCTGACAAGACATGCCTAAGGTTGGAAGGGTTTTGAAATCATAGACAGAAAGAGAGAGACTGAGGCAGAAGGCGATGGAGGGAGGGAGGAAGAGACAGAGATAGAGAGAGAAGGTAGTTCTACGTAATAATAAGGCTAAAATTAGTCAATTTATAATTAAAGAGAGAAGATAGAAGTTAATGTTAATATTGATCCACCTCTCCTGAAAACTCACTAAAATAACTTAAAAGCTTAAGATAGGAAATCACAGACATAAAGAAATAGCAGAGGAGATGAGAGCTACACAAATTTGAAAACAAGAAAACAAATGCACAAGCAGAACCAAGTAACAGCCCAGAGAAAGCTGAAAGCAAACTGACCATGAAGGAACCTCAGAACCAAATTGATTTGGGCTGCAGAATCCAAGACAGCCTCAGTAATTGAAATACTCAGGTATCCCAGAGAGTGTGTAGTTGGAGCCAAATATGGCTGAGCTGAATGAAAAGTCCAAAGAAGCAGCAGTAGGATTCTTGAACCATCATCTCATACTACCAGCTGATGACCACTCTTCCTGTATTTTGGCAGAAGATTGAGGCTTTCTTCTCTTACATCCTAAACCAAGTGGATCCTAGAGTTAGGAACACGTGGTTCATTGAGAATTGGAGTAAGGTGCATACTAACAGAAAAAAATAGGGAAATATTAGAAAGAATATACCAAATGGTGATATTTAGGAATGCCCACTTGTGTGTATGTATATGTGTGTGTGTGGGTGTGGGTGTGGGTGTGTGTGGGGGTGTGTGTGTTATGTTAGTCACCATGCAGTATATCATTAGTTTTTGATGTAGTGTTCCATGATTCAGTGTTTGTATATAACACCCAGTGCTCCATGCAACACATGCCCTCCTTAACACCCATCATCAGGCTCACCCATCTCCCCACCCCCTCCCTTCTAAAACCTTCAGTTTGTTTCCCAGAGTCCATAGTCTCTCATGGTTCATCTCCCACTCCAATTTCTCCCCCTTCATTTTTCTCTTCTCCCAATGTCCAGGAGTGCCCACTTTCAACTTGCTTCCCAGAATACTGGTAGCCAGGTTTTACAATTCCCAGGCAATGGATTAAGGAACTTTGCTCTGGAGAAATTGACTCACTGATAAAATATACAAATATGTATTTTATAAATGTATACATGAGTGTGTCTTTCTCCCAAAGAAATGGCCCATTTCTGTCACCCAACCATGTAGATCATCATTTAAAATCTACACACATGCAGATACAGAGCTCTTAAATTGCTCTTAAATATGATGTAGCCACCAATATCAACAATCATTTGAGGAACGATTATAACCCTAAAGAGAAAAAAGCAAACCAAAAGGCATTAGGAGAAACGTGGAGGAAAAGAGCTAATACCACAGGCAGAAGAAAACCTCAAAAATGTAATTAGTGTCTTCCATAAGATAATATACTGTACCCATGAACAAACACAAGATGATGAAAAAACTCTTAGAAATTAAAAATATGATAGGATAAATGAAAATGGTAGGAGGGTTAGAAGATAGACTTGAAGAAATCTCCTAGGAAGTAAAAGAAAAGATAAGTTTTTTTTGTAATGTTTTCATTTTAGTCTTTTTTTCTGCTCAAGCAGATTTTTTTAATGTAAAATGTCCTATTACATCTTATTTGTACATCTTGTATATATATTAAGAGTTCAACATCCATACTTTTTTATATATCATGCTGTTTGTTTCTGACAGAGTGATGAAAGTGGATATCATATTTCTGTTCTCAGCAAAGATTGCTTTTATACTGTATTGTAGTTATTTTCACACAAATGAAGGGTGTAAACAAAATTCTATATATTTATGATTCCTAAATAATTCACAATCTTCATTATGTTTTTTCCATTTTCAGTAGCAGCTTAAGGTGACTTATATGAAATGGATAATTTTTCAGGAAGATACAAATTGATAGAACTAATTTAAGAATAAGTAAAATAAAAATATTAACAGACCAATAGTCATAAAATAAATAGGAAAAATCAATATATATCCAGTGATATGCTGAGCTCTTAAGCGGACCATATATATCTCTTCTATGTTCAGTGACATCACATTGGTAGCTTGAAATCTCCCATAATGGGGGTATACATTTACATCACAGAAATTGGAAAATGCTACAAATCAGGGGTTTTCTTCTTTCCAGAGATCCAGTTGTTGAACATTTAACAGAATATGCTTGGAATACCCCACCATCTAAAGTAGCTCAGGTCCAAGTTAAGTTCTATCAAACACTCAAAGACATTACTGTATATTCTTTACTATACATATTTACATTCCTTTCCACATAATCTTTATGCTTCTATTTTTACAAAGTCCCCATAATTTGTCTCCAATTCTACCCCAACCCTCCATTCTGATTTGAATTCACACTAGTCACTTTCATCCCCACTACTCCAATAGAACTTCTGATGTAAAGGTTATTATGACTCTAATGTTTGATAAATCCAATGATCTGTTCATATTCTTCCTTACTTGGCTAACCAGCACTGGTTGACACAGTTGAGGATAACCTCTTCTTTGAAACATATTCTTCACTTGGCTTCTAGTTCACAACACTCTATTATTTTTGCTCCTACCCATTTGACATTTTTGAATTTGTTGATTCTTCCTAATCTCCCTGATACCTTAAAGTTGTCCAAAGGCTCAGTACTGACACCTCCTCTCAATCTAAACTCACTCTTTAGGAGGACTCCTCTACTTCAAAACTTAATATACATTATATAAACTAATGAATACCCAATTTATGTCTCCAGCATAGACCTTATCCATGAATTCTAAATTCATGCATTCAATAGTTTACCACACTTTTTTATCTAGTTACCTAATAGACATCTCAAATTTGACATGTTTAGATATATAGTTTTTGCTATAATGAAGTAATTGGTATCATATTCATCTTCCCACAAGAAATAACCCAAAAATTGAACAAAAATAATTACACAATATACATAAATATTAACTAATATAATGTTCTATGTCAATTATACCTCAATAAAAAATTGAACAAAAATAAATGAAGAAATTGCTTTAAGCATTGGACAAAAACAATGTAGGTGCTATTCTTGAGAGGAAAAATAACGCATGAGATAAGCTTCATATTCTTCCTGGCTTTCTGCCTGGAAGCATTTTAGAAATAGCAGCACAGACAGTGGATCACAAATAGAGAGCAGAAACCTTGCTGAGTAGAGAAAGCAAAGTGAAATTTGTGAGGAAGTGTACCACAGCTGTATGGAATAATAGCCCCATATATCTATATAAAGATCCCCTTTAGTCTCTGGATAAATACTAAGTTATGCATGCACAGAGCAAGATTCCAAGAGGCTTATAGGGAAGAACTATTCAAGGGCCATGAGATTAATGCAGATTCTGAAGCTCTTACAATATAGAAAGATGTTTATGTTTTGACAAGCCCAAAGAAGAGATTTGGCTGAATACCCAAGCATTCAGTTAGGACTCTAAAAAGGACACTTCTAAAGACTTTCTCATTTCATTGTATGAAATTAATATAACCCTAATACCAAAACTAGACAAGAATCTTACAAAAACAAGATTATGGATCCTTATCCTTCATGAATAGTCTCAAAATTCTGTAACAAAATATTAACATATCAAATGTAAATATACATAACAAATTATTGAGAGTTAGCTAAACTACTCCATGGTATTGCTGCCTCAGCATCTATTTTGTTTAGCAAACCAAAGTCTTAAACAGATACTAGTCCCCTCAATGCAAGCACATGTCCCAGATAATAGCCCAGAGAGTCAGAAACAAATACAAGTTCTTCACATGAGTTCACTAACAGCCCTTGTGACCAATGGTCTCCTCAGCCTCTCAGGGTCTTCCTTTCATTACCCTTTGGATAAAACCTTCATGGAGTTTATCAAAACCCCATTCTTTTTCATTTGAAATGAGCAATCCAGCTTTAGTCTGGAAACTCCAATGCACTCCCCCTATGGACCCTAATAAATGCATGTGCCCCAGGTCGCTCTGCCTACACCCTACCTTGATCTCCCTATGTGGTCCCTTGAGGCATACTGTATACTTGTTTCGGTACTTATGAGTCATAAACTATTTCAGTTTCTCGTGTGGTCTCTTATGGAACCATGGCTCACCATCCAGCACCCTGTAATCTACTTACTAAATCTTAAATTAACAAAGTCACAACAAGGAAAATACCTCATGACCAAGGGGAGTTTATTCCAAAATGCAAAGCTGATTAAGCATTGAAAAATAAATCAATACAATTCTCTGCATTAACAGAATAAAATGATTACTTTAATTAAAAAATTCTTTCAAGGGGTGCCTGGGTAGCTCAGTGGGTTAAGCCGCTGCCTTCGGCTTGGGTCATGATCTCAGGGTCCTGGGATGGAGTCCCACATCGGGCTCTCTGCTCAGCAGGGAGCCTGCTTCCCCCTCTCTCTCTCTGCCTGCCTCTCTGCCTACTTGTGATCTCTCTATCTGTCAAATAAATAAATAAAATCTTTTTTAAAAATTCTTTCAATAAAAAGGCAGAAAAAGCATTTGACAAAATTAATACTTTTTCTTAATAAAAACCCTCAACAAAATAGGAATAGAAGGAAACTCCTTGTATTTTTTCCTTATATTTGCAATAGTCTTCCTACTTTAATATTTGTATCCCTAGAGTCTATTCTCAACAGAATAACAAAGTTATCTTCCTAATTAGATTAATTTCACTCTTTTCTCCAAAACACTCTATGGCTTCAAATTTTGCTTTTGCAATTTGCTTGAGTTGGAAAGATATCAATTTAGTTATATATATCATCATCACTAAAGCAAGCACTAAAGAATATGAAGAGTTATAGAAAACAAGCCAATAAGTTTAAATGAATTACCTAATAAAGAAAGAGAAGATAGGAAAAGGAAATAAAGGGACAAAACCAGAGGAAACAAGCAAAAAAAAGAAAAAAGAAATAAGAAGAAGAAAAAGAAAAGAAAAGTAAAAGATAAACTTAAATCAACCATCAATAGTTACATTAAGGGGTTCCTGGGTGGCTCAGTGGGTTAAAGCCTCTGCCTTCTGCTCAGGTCATGATCCCAGGGTCCTGGGATTGAGCCCTGAATCAGGCTCTCTGCTCGGCAGGGAGCCTGCTTCACCCTCTCTCTCTGCCTGCTTCTCTGCCTACTTGTGATCTCTCTCTCTGTCAAATAAATAAATAAAATATTTTTTAAAATAGTTACATTAATAGTAAATGATCCATATACCAATTTAAAGACAGTAATCATTAGATGGGAAAATAAAAATATTTTTAACAGATCCAACTACACATGGTCTACAAAAAAAATCCACTTTAACAGTAAAACAATAGATATGTTCCTATTATAATCATGAACAAGTAAAGTATGACTCCTAATTCTATTACTAATTAACATTATTCTGGAAAAGTTTGACAATGCAATTTGGTAAGAAAGCAAATTAAGAAGTACAAATATTTAAAAAGAAGGAGAAAAACTAATATTGTTTATAGATGGCATCATTCCCTATGCATAAAACTCAAAAAAAAAATACTCTACAAAGCAACTAGGATTTATAAAGAGACTTAGCATAGTATCACAAAATAAATAAAACAATATTTTTCTACTTTACAATAATGAATTAGAAAATAAATTACATTCCTTATTTGCAAACGACATATCAGATAAAGGACTAGTATCCAAAATCTATAAAGAGCTTAGCAAACTCAACACCCAAAGAACAAATAATCCAATCAAGAAATGGGCAGAGGACATGAACAGACATTTCTGCAAAGAAGACATCCAGATGGCCAGCAGACACATGAAAAAATGCTCCACATCACTGGGCATCAGGGAAATACAAATCAAAACCACAATGAGATACCACCTCACACCAGTCAGAATGGCTAAAATTACAAGTCAGGAGAAATGACGGATGCTGGAGAGGATGCAGAGAAAGGGGAACCCTCCTACACTGTTGGTGGGAATGTAAGCTGGTGCAACCACTCTGGAAAACAGCATGGAGGTTCCTCAAAAAGTTGAAAATAGAGCTACCCTATGACCCAGCAATTGCATTACTGGGTATTTACCCTAAAGATACAAACACAGTGATCCGAAGGGGCACGTGCACCCGAATGTTTATAGCAGCAATGTCCACAATAGCCAAGTTATGGAAAAAACCTAGATGTCCATCAACAGATGAATGGATAAAGAAGATGTTGTATATATACACAATGGAATACTATGCAGCAATCAAAAGAAATGAAATCCTGCCATTTGTGATGACATGGATGGAACTAGAGGGTATTAGGCTTAGCGAAATAAGTCAATCAGAGAAAGACAACTGTTATATTATCTCCCTGATATGAGGAAGTGGAGATGCAACGTGAGGGGTTTGGGGGACAGGAAAAGAATAAATGAAACAAGATGGGATCAGGAGGGATACAAACCATAAGAGACTCAATCTCACAAAACAAACTGAGGGTTGCTGGAGGGAGGGGTGTTGGGAGAGGGTGGTGGGGTTATGGACATTGGGGAGGGTATGTGCTATCATGAGTGCTGTGAAGTGTGTAAATCTGGCGATTCACAGACCTGTATCCCTGGGGCTAATAATACATTTTATGGTTATAAAAAAATAAAAAATTTTTAAAAAAGAAAGAAAATAAATTACATTCTTAATAGCAAAACAATTATATCACCTAAGAGTTAAACTCAAGAGAAATGTACAGAATCTCTGTGAAGAAAAACCACAATATTGTTATTGAAGGGCATAAAGAAAACATGTTTAAATGGAGAACTGTATCATGTTACCAGTAAAGAAGACTTAATACTCTCAAGATGTCAATTCTTCCCAAATAAATAAATAAACTCAGTGTAATCTCAATGGGTTTGAGGATATATTTTTGGAAACGCAACAAAAGATCCCAAAGTTCTTCTGGAAGAATAATACACGAAACTAGTAAGATTTTGAAAATTACACTAATGATAGAATTTTTGACCTGCTAGAAAATAGAATATATTAGTATGTAAAATGATAATTAAAATACTGCAGTATTTAATTATGTAATTATGCCAGAAAAACAAGCAATCAACAGGAAAAAATTTGAGTTTAGAACTATTTCTGTATGAGTAGAATATATAATGCTGTATGATTAATGTGTAAAGTGTAGTATTTCACATCAGTGGAAAATAATCTGTAAATAGTGAAGGAGTGCATGACTAATAATTGTGAGGAAATAAGCCAGATTAATAATTTTCACTATATTTAAAACAAATTCCAGACTTATTAGAGATCTAAGATTTTTAAAAAAGCTCTATAGCACTAAAGGAGTGTATTTATGAATATGTAATCTTAGTGTGGTAAGGAAAATGGCACCTAAGGTATACAGGAAAATATCAAACACTCTATAAAAATACATTATTTGTTTAAAAAATTACATTAAAAATAAAACTAAAACAGGCAAATGACTAAGAAAAATATATACAACATACCCTTAAGGAAACGCTCAATAATCCATAGAAAACTGACAAAGTCATCAGAAGAAAAGAAAAATCACTAACAGACAATAATGGAAATTTCTCAAAAAAAGATTAAAAAGCTCCTTTCCCTCTTGCAAGATGGCTGGCAAAAAAAACTGAGAAGCCGGATACTAAGGAGAAGAAACCTGAAGCCCATAAGGCTGATGCCAGTGGCAAGGCTGAGAAGGGTAACCCAAAGGCTAAAACACCAAAGAAGGGGAAGCCCCACTGCAGCCGAAACCTGTCCTAGTCAGAGGAATTGGCAGCTACTCCCGATGGGCTGTGTATTCCAGAAAGGCCATGTACAAAAGGAAGTATTCAGCAGCTAAATCCAGGGTTGAAAAGAAAAAGAAGGAGAAGGTTCTTGCTACTGTCACAAAACCAGTTGTTGGTGACAAGAACGGTGGTACCCAAGTGGTTAAACTTTGCAAAATGCCTAGGTATTATCCTACTGAAGATGTGCCTCAAAAGCTGTTGAGCCATAGCAAAAAACCTGTCAGTCAACACGTGAGAAAATGAGCTAGCATCACCCCTGGGACCATTTTGATCAACCTCACTGGGCACCAGAGAGGCAAGAGGGTAGTTTTCCTGAGCAATTGAGTAGTGGCTTACTACTTGTGACTGGACCTCTGTCCCTCAATCGAGTTCTTCTGTGTAGAACACACCAGAAATTCGTCATTACCCCTTCTACCAAAATTGATACCAGCAGTGTGAAAATACCCAAACATCTCACTAATGCTTATTTCAAGAAGAAGAAGCTGAGTAAGCCCAGACACCAGGAGGGTGAGATCTTCAACACCAAGAAAGAGAAATGAGATTACGGAGCAGCACAAGGTTGATCGGAAAGCTGTGGACTCAAAAATTGTGCCAAAAATCAAGACTGTTCCCCAGCTTCAGGGCTACCTCTGCTCTGTGTTTTCTCTCACAAATGGAGTTTACCCTCACAGATTGGATTTCTTACAAAGAACCTAATTAAATAAATGATCCATTTAAAAAAAGATAAAAAAATATTTGACACCTAGTAATTAAAAGTACAACTTAAGAGGTTTATCAGAGTATCAAATAGACAAAGCTCTATCTATATAAGTAAGAATAGGAGAATAGAAACTCTCACATGTTATTGGAGGAGTACAGGTTTGTATAACTATTTTTTTAAAGATTTTTTTTTAAGTAATCTCTACACCCAACGTGGGGCTCAAACTTACAACCCAGAGATCAAGAGTCGCATGCTCTACTGACTGGCAACACTGTGTAACTTTTTTTTTTTTAAGATTTTTATTTATTTATTTATTTGTCAGAGAGAGTGAGCACAGGCAGACAGAGTGACAGGCAGAGGCAGAGGGAGAAGCAGGCTCCCTGTTGAGCAAGGAGCCCGATGCGGGACTCGATCCCAGGACGCTGGGATCATGACCTGAGCCGAAGGCAGCTGCTTAACCAACTGAGCCACCCAGGCGTCCCCGCTGTGTAACTTTTGAAAAGCTTATTGGAGTTCTTGAAATTTCGTTAATATATCACTTAAATTAATCCTAACAAACTAATAGTGGATTTTACTAAATGGATTATTCACATGGATAATGGATAATTTTTGCTTATAAAATTCCAGACAAAATATGCCTACCCAGTTTTCTCAAAGAAATAAAATCACAGTGGCAATGAAAAGAGAGAAAAGTGATCTTTGATAAAGCTAGGAGACACCTATAACCCTGAACTATAATATTTGAGGAAGAGCTGCAAGATGCAGGGTAATACTCAAAAAGATATCTGTGGCTAAAGATCCCAAACAAATCAAGCAGAGCACAGTACATTTATCCAAGTGTGTGGCAAAACCATAATTCTTGACTGAAACAATGGGAACAGGATGCCTGGGCCTTTAAAGGGAGCTTCACTGAACCCCACAGAATAGGCAGAGGAGGTGGGACTAAACAAGGCAATACACATTCTTTAGAGAAGCAGTGTGTCATTGTGGAAGGTAAAGGAAATGGATCTTGAATTACAAGCAGTCCAGAAACTGCTGATATCTTTGAACTAGGGAGAAATGAAGGCTAAAAGAGTTCACACACACACACACACCACTGAGTCATAATGAGCTTTGCTGTGAACCAAAGAAAGTTACTGCTTGCCTGGAACACTACTCTAGTCTCTCCCCTGAAGGAACCTCTCACAAATAACTGGAAGAATTCACCTCATTCACAAAAGTAATAAGCAAAAAAGACCCAGCCAAGTATCTATGCAAAGTTACTTTCAGGAAAAAGGAGAAAAATGTGGGGAAAACAAGTGGTAGGTGATGAATACACACCAGAAAAATATGGCCACTGCTCAGAAAAAAATCATGACCAAATATATGGTCATGAATAAAGTCACCTAATGAATCAAAAAGCTCAAAGCAGAGAACTGGAGGAGGTGAAACATGAGCTGGCAGACTTAAGAAATAAATAGAAGAAAAAAATAAATCCATCCAAGTAATCAAGTCCACATTGAGCAGCACAAACAGCCATCACTGAAATTACACGAAGGAATAGAAGAACAGGATTGAGAAAAGCAAGCAAAATGTTAGATACAAACTATAGACTAAATCCACAACAAAAAACAACACAAAACAAAGAAAGAGAATAATTTAAAGATGTAATTTTGAAAAACTGGGACTTAAACCTGTAAGTTAAAATAGCAGCTCATACACAAACCACAGCAAGAACAAAAAAATTAAATTAATGCAATGAGATCAGAAAACTAAAACATACCCAAGCAATAGCACTGAACTATAAAGATGAAAACAAAACAAAAAACAAAAAACAAAACAAAACTAAAGAACTTTGGGCATCAGGCAAAATGAGTCAGTTCTCTACAAGTTTGAAGTAGACTTTCTGTTTCTTCTAAACTTCCTCTTGTTTTTGGCTACCCAGGCAGACAATACACTTCCCAGCTTTCTTTGCAATTACTAGGTTGGACACATAACTATGTTCTGGACAACTGGACAAGTGCTATAGTGAAGTGTGCAAAGTCATCTGCAATTTAAAGACAGCTGCTTTCCCTGAATTTTGCCTCTTTTTCTCTTCTTCAAGCTAGAATGTAGATGTGCCAGGGTCCCACCTCCAATCTTGGGGGTAAGAACAATGCCTTAGGGGGATGGTGGAGCAATAAGACAGAAATTGCTCCCTGGATGATTTTATGCAGCATTTGTTCTGATAACCTAGACCAGCCAAACTGACATGTGAGAGAAGATATAAAGTTCAATATTATTTAAATCATTGTATCAGTATCACATTCTTTCCTATACTGAATATGAAGGGAAAAAATTAGACTGGCCTCATATTTCACAACAATATTCAGTGCTGAAAGACAGATATTACTGTCTTGGTCAGTTTCAGGCTGCTATAGCAGAATTGCATACACTGGATGAAAAACAAACAACAGGAATTTATTTCTCACAGTTGTAGAAAGAAGGTCTGGAGGCTAGGAGGTCTAAGATAAAGGTGCCAGCAGAGAACCTGTTTCTGGGTTCACAGACAACCATTTTTTCACTGTGTCTTAATATGGCGGAAGAAGTGAAGGAGTTCCCTGGGATCTCTTTAATTAGGGCAGTAATCCCATCCATGAAATCTCTACCCTCATGATATAACCACTCCCCAGATCCCCCACTTTTAAATACAATCACATTGGGGATTAGGTTTCAACATATTAATTTTGGAGGGATACAAACAAGAGCCAATCAAAAAGCCATTACAAAAATAATTTAATTTAATAAAATACCTAGGTTCAAAATTAATATAAAAATAATTCCACCTACAACTTTGATATACATGCTTCTATCAAACCAAACCTCCCTACAAAACACACACACACACGAAAGTTTGGATAAAACAAAATAATGTATTTGAAAGCATTAGAAACTCTCCAGGCAGCAGAACTTGAGAGGTGAAGCTCTCCAAGAGTCAAGAAGTACTGAGATAAGTTCAACATTCTATTCTACTCTTTCTCTGAATGCATTTGCTGATTTGCAAGGGTCTAGCATCTGAGAATTCAGGTTAGTTAGAGGACTGGTTTCCTCTAAGGCCCCTCTGTTTGGCTTGTAGATGTCCATCTTCTCCCCATGTTTTTTTTTTAATATTTTATTTACTTTTTGACAGAGAGAGAGAGACAGCAAGAGAGGGAACACAAGCAGGGGTAGTGGAGAAGCAGGCTTCCCACCGAGCAGGGAGCCTGATGCAGGGCTTGATCCCAGGACCCCAGGATCATGACCTGAGCTAAAGGCCGTTGCTTAATGACTGAGCCACCCAGGGGCCCCTCCCTGTGTCTTCACATGGTCTGCCCTCTGTTCATATCTGTGTCCTAGTCTCCTCTTTTTAAAATACACCAGTCAAATTGGATTAGGGCCCACCACAGTGACCTCGTTTTAATTTAATTACCTCTTTAAAGATCTCATCTACAAACACGGTCACATTCTGAGGTACTGCCAATTAGAACATATGAATTTGGGAAGGACACAATTTAGCATATAAGAGATACTAAGAAATAGAACAAAACTTGGGTAGCTTACTGATGCTATACCTCAAGGAAGGCCTATCAAGGAGGTGAAACTTTAGTAAACATGACAAGCATTTAGTTAGGGCTCCCAAAAGATTGCTTCCTACAGTCAAACTGGAAGTGGATTAGCCTTCATGTACACTGGAATCCATCTTCAAACCAGCTCCAACCCAGACTACACCAAGGTGAACTCCCTGTCAGAAGAAGCTGCAAATCTTCTCTGAAGAAAAGGACAGCATTTAGACTCTCAAATTATCTTGAAAAATTTCAATATTTGTCATTTGATCAAAAATTACAAAGTACAAGAGGAAATAGAAACAAATAGCTGAAAACCAAGAAGAAAAGATCTAGTTACTGTTCAAATATGAAAGATCCAAAGTTCTGTTCTAGATGTACTATGCCAGTTTTCAAAAGGGCCTCAAAGATAATCAATAGATTTGGAAGTAAAATAACCACTTCTTGAAACAAAACCTAACCATCACTAAAGGAAGACAATAAAATAAATACACTCAACAATGTAAAATGCATGATGAACAGTATATAATATAAAATTACTCAACATGCCATAAAGCGGAAAACTGTGATCCATAAAAGAAAAAGCACTAAAAAACACACAATCAAAAATGACAGTGATGATGAAAGCAGCAAACAAGAGTGTTAAGACAGCTACTACAACTATGTTTAAGTATTTAAAGCAAAATACACATACAGTAAAAAAGAAATTGCATGAGGTCTAGAGATAATGTCAAAGATAGGAGCAAAGTTATCATAAATAAATTGCTAAAAACTAATGATAAAGAAAATATCTTAAAAGCAACCAGAAAAAAAAAAACATGATGAACAAAAGAACAAAAATGAAATTAACTAAAGACTTCTTAGTATAAACTATGGAAGCTAGAAAAGGGTGAAACAACATCTTTAAACTACTAAAAAAAACAAAAACAAAGCAAAACAAAACAACTTGTCAAGTTAGAATACTGTATTCAGTAAAGATATCCTCCAAAATAAAGATGAAATAAACACTTTTTTAAAGACATCTTCAAGGGGTGCCTGGGTGGCTCAGTGGGTTGAGCCTCTGCCTTCGTCTCAGGTCTTGGTCTGAGGGTTCTGGGATCGAGCCCTGCATTGGGCTTTCTGCTCAGCGGGAACCTGCTTCCCCCTCTCTTTCTGCATGCCTCTCTGCCTACTTGTAATCTCTGTCTGTCAAATAAATAAAGTATTTTTTAAAAAAAGACATCTTCAAAATGTTGAGAGAATTTATCACTAGGCTGTCTATATTGAGAAGAAAAATAATACCAGATGGCAAGTTGGATCTACACAAAAGAACAAAAATTACAAAAATGGTAAAGATGTGGATAAGTGTAAAACTTTACCTGATTTTTAAAATTCTTTAAAAGATACCTATCCAGGGGTGCCTGGGTGGCTCAGTGGGTTAAGCCTCTGCCTTCGGCTCAGGTCATGATCCCAGGGTCCTGGGATCGAGCCCCGCATCGGGCTCTCTGCTTGGCAGGGAGCCTGCTTCCTCCTCTCTCTCTGCCTGCCTCTCTGCCTACTTGTGATCTCCATCTGTCAAATAAGTAACAAAAATCTTAAAAAAAAAAGATACCTGTCCATTTAAGTCAAAACTATAATAATGTATTGTGGAATGTATACCCTGTATATAAAAACCATATAAGGGTATCTGGGTTGCTCAGTCAGTTAAGCATCTGACTTTGGCTTAGGTCATGATCTCAGGGTCCTGGGATTGAGCCCCTCATGGTTGCACCCTGCACTCAGCAGGGAGTCTGCCTGATATTCTTTCTATCCTTTTTCCCTCTTCCCTGCCCCAATCCTCCCACCCCCGCTCTCTCACGCACGTGCTCGCTCTCTCTCTCTAAGTAAATAAATAAATAATTTAAAACAAAAAACAAAGATAAAGAAGAGGTATTTAAGGAAGTAAGACTCCTGAAAAGGTGGAAGAGGTAGGATAGAACACACTGACAAAGGACGGAATTGAACAACAGGTGGGATACTGAAACAAAAATGAAACTAGAACAAATGGCTGCAAATGAAAAGAATGTTGTAGGGTACCTGGGTGCCTGAGCCTTCGGCTCAGGTCATGATCTCAGGGTCCTGGGATCGAGTCCCACCTCAGACTGTCTGCTCAGTGGGGAGCCTGCTTCCCCCTCTCTCTCTGCCTGTCTCTCTGCCTACTTGTGATCTCTCTCTATCAAATAAATAAATTAAATAAATAATAAATAAAATCTTTTAAAAAATAAAATCTTTTTAAAAATAAATAAATTTTAAAAAATTTAAAAAATAAATAAAATTTAAAAAAAGAAAAGAAAAGAATGTTGTAGAAGCTAAAGGTAAAAGTTATGGAATTACTGGATCATTTTTTTGCATAGCAGAATTTTTGAAAACCAAAGTTATACTTTTCAAGGAGTCTTAAGCTATTATGGCCTATCTGTGAATGCAAGAGAGAAAACTCCTGGAGGATTCCCCAATAGTGTTGAGAACACAGTTAAATTAGACACCAGGAAGCTGAAGGGACTCTGTGTGGTTTCCTCCACAAATACTTAATGTGCTACAGGTGAGAGGAGGACAGGAATGACTGGCTATAGTTTGGTACTAGTTTGGTGCTGGCCTTCTCTAGGATCAGCACAACAAAAAAATAGGAAGTAATACCATTGAGGATAAAAGAGAGAGACAAAATGAAGGAGTGGATTGCAGGGTACAGGATAAATACAGAAAAAAGGTGGAGGAAGCCAAAAGTGAACTAATATATTGAGAGAAATTGGAAAGGGACTGAGAGAACTGATATAGTCAAAAAAGCATTGAGAGTTAGAGACACAGAGAATACACCCTCCTCTAATATCTGCAGGGGATTGGCAAGCATACAAATGGACCTACTTATAAATTTAAGGGTAATATGAATTGCCCAATGTTATAAATGTTCTTTGGCATCCATGGGCAACCATCATGAATACTGTGCTAATTTGGGAATATCTCCAGAATCACAAATTGGAATGTGAAGAAAAGGTGGCATTGGCTTAGGACCCTCTCTTTGAATGGTGATGAAGTGTGTAAGAGGCTAAAACTATTTGCTAACATTTGGTAGAATTGTTGCTTGTGATAACTTGGACGATAGATCATACATTAAACGAACTTATAGCCCTAGGAAAAAAGACTGGAAAATGGAAAGAGAGTAGCAGGAATTAGTTGCTCTAGGTATGTTTGGCAAATGTTGTAGGTTAGATTGTGTACCCCCCTTCCATAACCAAAAAAATTTTTTTGGATTTCTAACCCAAATAACTCAGAATGTGACTTTATATTTAAGATACAGATAATCAAGTTAAAATGAGACCATTAGTGTGAACTCTATCCAACATAATTGTATCAAAATTAAAAAGGGAAATTTGGCACAGAGACACACACACAGGGAAACACCCATACTGAAAGTGAAGGCAGAGATTGGGTGATGCATCCACAAGCCAAGGACACCAAAGATTGATAGCTATCCACCAGAAGCTAGGAAAGAAGCTTGGAACATTGTCCCTCACAGCCCTCAGAAGGGACAAATGCTGCTGGCATTTTGAACTTGGACTTCTGGCCTCTGGATATAGGAGACAATACATTTTTGTTTATTTAAGTCACTCAACTTGCAATACTTTGTTACTACAAGGATCAAATCAAGGGTATGGCCATCACATTCATAATTACATTTTCTGAATAGGTTAAGATGTCCCAAAGCAAAGTTTTAATACCAATATATCTTTCTATTTTATGAAATGGCTTACAAAAAATAAATTTAAAACTTGGATCTCCATCACCTGAGAAATGTAGAGTCAGCTCAAAGAATGCTCAGCTTTCCTCATACCCATAACTTAGATTTGGAGGACAGGCATCTAAGTCATCACCAAATGGGTAATTCGGTGAATGGTAACAAAAAGAAAAGGTAGTATTTTTATATACAGTATAAGCTTCAAATGAGGTATTTATCTAAGGAATCAAAATGATTACAAAATAATTTCCATGAGACAGTCTCTCTGTTTTGGTCTCAGTTGTATTCTCAGCACCTATCCCAGAGGACCTAGACTAGAAGCTGCTCAACAAATATTTGCTGATAACAAGAATAAATGATGAAAGAGGAGCCAGAAGAAGTTGGGCTTTTCTCTGCTTGTTCATCCTGGTCCCATGATGCTGAAAGAAGTGGAAAATGAGAAACCCACTTAAGCAGTATTCTCAAAGGGAACTGAATTTCACTGAGGGTAAGAAGATAAAGGTAGACTTTGGGAGATTTGTATAAGACTGTGTAGGGGTTCTTTGGCCCAATCACCCATAGGCAGACTTGCCATTGATTTATCACTATCTCCCTAGCTTAGTCCTCCCAGAATTAGAACATACCTCTCTTGTAAAACCCACAAACTTCTGTTATCTCAACTTTTATTTTTCAGCAGATGATGCTATTTCCCATTTTTTACCAAGAGTATTGAAACCATTCAACATAAGCATTCTCATCAAATCCAGTCATTTTAGTCTCTAAGTTGTGAAGAATATTGAGACTTTCTAGTATCCATATCACAGATGAGGACATAGCCCCACCTTTAACGCTGCATATCTGGGCTCCTACTTGTTTGCAAAGAGGACATTTTTGTATATGTTTATGTATATGTGTATATACATAAAAAGAGGACATTTTTGTATATGTTTATGTATATGTATATACATTTAGTATATGTTCTAACTGAATTGGAAATCAGTGTCTTGACCTTTCATCTTGCTCCCCCATCCCCATCATCTGCTCCTTCAGACCAAGAACTCTTCCTGAAAATCTTGACATAAATACTTCCAAGTGTAGAAAACTCCCAATTTTCTTGACTCTGGTTACTAGATTAAAAGCATCAATTCTGGTGATGGGTATTAAGGAGGACAAAAATTGCATGGAGCACTGGGTGTTATACACAAACAATGAATCATGAACACTACATAAAAAACTAATGATGTACTGTATGGTGACTAACATTACACAATAAAAATAAGTAAATAAAGTTAAAGTTTAAAAAAAAAGCATCAAGTGTCCATGGGCTCTACCATTATGTAATGCATAGGAAAGGGAACAAAGGCATTAGAACTTAGTTAAAATCATTCTACAAACCAGGCCCATTATAGAACTATACCTCTAAGTTCTTACTCTTTCACCTACCTTATTTGCAAACATCCTTGTTCACATTCACTTTCTTGATGTGCACCTTTCTTATGAGGTCTCTAATCACATTCTAGTTCTTCTAAAGCAGTGAGAATATTTCAGAAATAGTATTTTCTATAACGTGTTCCTGCTCATACATTCACCCAGATGACTCCTGGTCACATCTATCCCATGATAGTTAGGTGAAATGGGTTTGTGCTTCTACTTTTAGTTCATAGAAATCCAAAGTCATCTCCAAGATTTCTACAAATTCCCAAGACTTTTTATGATTTCTTCTGCTCAGTTCTATATTATATTAATCTAGAATTAAATCCAGCTTCATTCAATAGAAAGACCTCTATTCACATAACACATAGATTTTCCTGAATATATAGGGAACACAAGGAAGGACCATAGCCTACACCACAGAGAAAATACCTTAGAACTCCATATCAACCATCCCTCTTCTCCAGAGTCTTTTCTGGCCATCTCACAACTAGGGTTTCCTCTGTTCCTCTTCAACATACTCAGCACCTAACTCCATGTCTTTCCATAAACTCCCCAGAAACCCAGACCCCAGAGGTTTCACTGTCTTCCTCCAATGTATTTTTCCAGACAACTACTGTTTCTCCCCTAAGAGGAATTTTGATGCAAGTCATTATGGTTAGGATCCATGTTGGTTTCTGGAAATTGTTTATTAATTGTAGTCTGTTTTCCATTGTTTTTTGAATGAGGAAACTGAGGCTCAGGGATCTTAAGTGCCTTGCTTATTTTAGCTCTTAGAACAGTGTTTACACAGACTACCTGATGCAGAATCACTGGGTGGTTGGATTTTTTTTTTGGAATGCTGAATTTGGGACTCCACCTTTGATGTACTGAACAAGACTCCCAAATAATTTTTAGGCACACAAAATCACTATAACTTAAGGACTGGAGGGGCAGGGGATACTTAAAGTTGTTATAAAGTTAATTTAAATCTAAGCTTAAAATGACAGTTTGGATTCATTTAGCACCCAAAAAGATTTTAGACAACTTTGACACAGGACAAAGTAAATACTAGTATCATTTTGGTGGAAAGAACACCAGACTAGCAGTCAAGGCTAATTGTGTGACCTTGAGCAAGTTACTTAACATCTCTGGATCTCAGGTTCCTCAGGGAAAATACTGCTTTCCCTACTTAACTCCAAGGAGAAGGATAAAATGAGATCACGTTCATGAAAACACTTTCGGGAGGAGCGGAAAATAAATAGCTCTCTATAACTGCTAGGTATTATTTCAAAATCCTACTTGGGCCTGGAAAATATCAATCTTCTGCATGTTACCAATATGCTAGTAAGGCAGCCTGTGGAGTTTTTCAAGAAGCTAGTAGGATCCAAGTTAGGCAGCTCATTGCTCAGGCTGAGTAGCTAGAGAGGGGAATTCTTGATTCAGAGCAGCATCTGTTAATGATTACGGTTTCAGAGGCATGTGCCTGAACTGAAGGCAATGCTACAGAATTGGTCATAGCAGCAGTCCCAACGGTAAAACAGATTCCATCTTTAAAGTGGATATGAAAGGTAAAACATGAAAGCATTATGCTACAATCACATAGAGTAAAACAGTGCTTGTTTAACATCCCCCACAACCTACTCACAAACACACACAAAGGAAAACAATAGACAAAGGGTTATATGAAAGAAAGAGAGTCTGAGGAAACAATTACAACCATCAAACTCAGAAGAGCTCACTTGCACTCTGCTAATTGCTCAATATATTTGTGGAGTGGGCCTCTTTGGCATCCATTCCCTGACATGTTCTTCCTTCAAAACTCAAGCTTGTTCAATTTGGATCCTTGGCAGAAAAAAAAAACCTCATCCAAAAATCACTATGAATTCTGTTAGAGATCTGACTATAGTTAAAGAAAGTAAATTTATTATAACTCAGAAGATATGATGGACTTGGAACAAAGACCAAAGACTTGGGCCTAGAGTAGAAAACAGTGATCCTAGGATTTCCAGGTGGGCCAGGTGAGTGAGAAGTTCTGAACATGACTGGGGTGGAAGAAGGGTGGAGGCAGAATGAGACCCTAGGGATTTTGTTAGAGTGTATTTGTGAAATTGTGCATTTTCTACCTATAAAAGGGGATGTATGTGTGTGCTCAAGTTGAACTTAGAAAACTATGAAGAGTGCCTTTCAAAATTTAAAGAAAAATTCAAGACTAGAAGTATAAGATAGGTCAGAATTTACTGGTGAAGCTATAAATTTCAGTTGAGTGTACATGAGTCAAAAACATGATATCCTGCACCAGGGGAGAATCCTGGTTTTAATGGGGAATACCTAGAAGATACTCAGAAAATCAGCAACTCCAATAGGCTGGCTGGCTTAAGTTCCATCTTTCTAGAAGCACTTGAAGAGAAAGCAGGGAGAGCTATGCCTATGCCCAAAGCAAGTGACCAGTAGGAGAAAAGAGAGGCAAAAGCTGACTCTATGATACATGTATCCAAATATGATCTTAGCACAAGAAAGCTCCTCTAATAAAGCAGAGCACTGGGTCTGTGGGCCACATTCACTAAGGCCAGAGGAGGAACAGAGGAGATGAACTATAGTATCTCTATTTGGTTAGAAGTTTGTTTGCCTGTTCGTTTGTTATCCATATGGAAATGAATGGTCACCTCATAAACTAAGTCTAGCCACAAATCCCTTAAATCCATCTTATAGAAACTACTTTTCAGGGCATGAAACAGACTAAGAAGAAAATAAATTTTTTTCAGTAGGAAGGTCATTAAACTAAGAGTGAAGAGGCTTGTGTTCTAGTCCTGGTTTTTTCAATTACTGGCTGAAGTGGCATTTCAAGACCTCTCTATGTAATCTACTGGAAGCCTGCAGTAAGGGGACAGTACAGGGTGGGGAGATGTGGAAAGATGATCTTCAAGGTCCCTTCCAGTGAAAACAGTCTATGATTCCAGTTAGCATATAATATAATTGAGGAAGTCTGAAAGGTTATATATCAAAACATGACTAGAGGATACCTCAGGGGAATAGGATTAGCACAGGAGTAGAGAGACAAAAGAAAATAATTGGAGAACACTTTCAATGAGGAAAAAATGCAAAGGCAGGAGGGATTTGTAAGTGAAATATTAAACGAGAAAAGTTTCAGTTAGATTATAAAATAATAGAGAAAGTCTGGAAAGCCATATATCAAAACATTACTAGTAGTCAGAGTCTGAGCATGAAGCAGGAAGAGCAAGGGACTTGGGAGAGCCAACAGTGTGAATATTTTATTTGCCCTCTATCTCTCCTGCCCTTGTTGGAAAATCCATGGTAGAGCCACTAGATACCACTCAATTCCTTCTAATTGCTCTTTAACCTTTGGTCCCAAGCCTCCATGCCCAGTGACAGGAGGAAGGACATATAGTTGGTGTTACCTGGGAAAGTGTTCTGCAGCCTCCTGTACAATATACCATCTGATTTTCTGGCACAGTTTGAAGAAAAGTGAGTTTGTCTTTCATCCTGTACTGATCTTGTCTTTCATCCTGTACTGATACTATTTTCCCCCGAAGGTTTTAACTTCATTACTGTGGCTTCTTATGTCATCCTAGTTCCTCTCTTTGTCCCCATAAGCTTCAGGGGCTACAAATCTATCACATAAGCTATATAAAAGCCAAAAGAAGGACACGCAATCAAACTATTTTCAGAAGTTTTCCATAGTTATGAGTGACCCTGTCAACAGGGTCCCAAACTCATCATGTGTCTGTTTCTGGTAGAGGATCTGGTTGTCTTCGTGTAGCTGATGACTTTTATTGGTGCAGTTCTTTGGAATTACCCTGCTGATCTTTACAAAATTATAAATTTGCAGGGTTCCAATGAAATGTATGAACCCCAGACTGATTACTCCATTGAGTCATTGAGATCAAACCAAGTCAGTTGTTTAAGGACCCAAACAAAACTTCTCTGGTATTCCAAAGAAAAAAGCAGAATAAGTCCTTGGAAATAAAAAAATTAAGTGTTGCTAAATCACCACTGAAGACTTTTAACATTTTCCTTATACTATGAAGGATATGTCCAGTGTCTAATTCCAAACTTACAATTTGACATTTTCTTACCTCAGTACCAAGCTCCAGAATGTGTTAGATTAAAAAGCAATAGATAGCTTCAAATCTAAAAGATAAGAAAAGAATCAAGTGAGTAAGATAACCAAAACCTCTAAAGGTAGTGGACCTTTTGCCTGTGGCTTGAAAAGGCTAAGGATAAAGATAAACAGGAGAATGAAAAAACATACCTCCCCAGTTCTTCTAATACCCAACTATTGGTTTTCAACCAGTTTCCCACCATAGTTTTGCCCTTATTCAAGGAATTATGATTACAAAAAAAATTACTGGGGGTTGGGTAGAATAATGGCTATATAGTTAACTTTTCTATAATCCTTGTTGTTTTGTTTTGTTTATTTATTTTTTATTTGTTTATTTGTTTATTTATTAGGGAGAGTGTGTGGTGGGGAGGGCCAGAGGGTGAGAGGGAGAGAGAGAGAGTCACAAGCAGACTCCATGCTGAGCACAGAGCCCGATTCAGGGCTCAATCCCATGACCATGAGATCGTGATCTGTGCTGAAACCGAGAGTCCAGTGCTCAACCCACTGAGCCACCCAGACACCCTTGTAATCTTTGTTTTTATTTCCTTTGACCTCATCTTTCTATTCCATGAAATGAGCAGTTTACTTCTATTATCATCTCACTTGTCAAAGTAACTTTCAATTCTATTAATAACTTATAGGTGATGCTGAAATCCATAAATCATAAACTACCATCTGATAAATAAGACTAAACACAGAAAGTTGGCTCACTGAGGTGATTACTACTCTTTTTTACCATTTCCCCTTAAGAAATGATCTCCCTGATATGAGGAAGTGGAGATGCAACGGGGGGGGGGGGGGGGGTTAAGGTGGTAGGAAAAGAAAAAATGAAACAAGATGGGATCGGGAGGGAGACAAACCAAAAGAGACTCTTAATGTCATAAAACAAACTGAGGGGGGTTGGGGGGAGAGGGGTTGGGAGAGGGTGGTGGGGTTACATTATATGTTTAAATAAAAAAGCTTAAATTAAAAAAAATCTATTTAAAAAAAAAGAAATGAAAAGCTCCACCATGGGAAGGTGGTTCTGTCTTATTTTCTCTGGATATGAGTTCTGAACTTGAGTATGAGAAAGGTGTTTCTCACCTTCTTCCCTACCTACCTCAAGCTTAATAGACAAGGCTGTGATTTTCTTATGAAATTAAATGTTTGTAATTTCTATAAAATATAGTATTAGTAATTGCCCTTGGGTAAATGGACATGCAAACAGGTCACTTAAATTTACTTGAGTAGGTATATATTAGTAAGTAATTATAGTAGGATGATTCCTAATTTGGAAAAAGGCCTAAATATGATTAATAGATAAGAATTTCTGGATGTCATATCCCTAATAAAGGAAAAGTACCTGGAAAGTGAGATTCATGTTCTACCACATTTTAAAACTACTTAAAAGTTGGTTTAAATTCCATCCCTGTGAACTGCAAGGGAATGCAGTTCTACATTTTAGTAGATCTACTACATTGTAGTAGTAGTAATACTAGTAGTAGTAGTAGTAGTAGTAGTAGTAGATCTACTACTACTAAAATGTATTCTACTACATTTTTTTTCTACTACATTTTAAAACTACTTAAAAGTTGGTTTAAATGTTGTCCCTGTGAACTGCAAGGGAAAAATTTGGCCCAATTATTACCTTCTAGTTACCAAAACTCACTTGACAGAGTCAATGCCTCAGTTAGTCCATACTGGAAATGAGCGATTTTCCCAATAAACAAGTCTCTGATGTTTCTCTGAAATGAAAAAAATACCATGAAAAGATGTAGAAAAATGGTGGAGTAAGTAGTGTAGGTAATAAAATAATCTTATTCATAGCCGCTTAGATATGATGATGCTCTTATGCCTCATTTAAAACTTCATTACCTTGGAAGCCCAAAGTGTGAGAATAAATAAAAAAGACAAGGTGAGTTTTCTAGGCCACACCAAAGCTAATTCTGTGTCTAATGTATCATATGTGGTTGATTAAAAGGAGAAATAATTTTAAAAATATTAATCCCTAAGCTTATCAAGGCCAGAATAACAATTAAATAAACCTTCTGATAACACTAAAAGGAGGAATACAATGAAGCCCATGTAGCTGAGAGTTGTCCTTATCTAACTCTGCTTTCCTTTTTCCTTTTCACGGGGTCACAGAACCCACAGAAGCAGAAACTAATAGCCTTCTTCTGGAGCCTAATTACTTGTTCTCAGAAACTCAAACCACTTCACTATACCCAAGAAGGCCAAAAAGTTTGCAGGTAGAGCTGAGCCAGAGAGTCTGGTTTAGTTACATGAGCCAAAACATGAGTCGACCCATTTGAGCTGACTAGACACAAGCAAAGGAAAATACCAAACTTCATATATGTGTGTGTGTATGTGTTGGTCTGTGCTGTGCTTGAGCAAATGGTCACTGGGGCTGACAGGGAGTAATGACAGAGTATTTTCACTGGCTTGTCTTTTCTTTGGCTCATCTTTACTACTGGAGGCAGGACAGCAGTGCTAAATCTTGGCTTACTTTAATTTGCCTACTTCATTTCTTGACAAGCAAGAATAGAAAGTGCAGTGGTGTTTGTTATTTCTGCAACTGATAATACTCTTCAAGAGTTTCCCCACCTCCACTAAAAGCATCCTTCTTCTAAATGCAAATATGCTTCCAAGATTTTGTGTAGTGTTGAAGTAAGAGAGAAAGTTACTCATTTATTCAAAAAATGTTTGACCTTCCATTTACATGAAACTGTGCTAGGGACTATAAAAAATAAAATACACAAATAAAGCAAGCATAATTCACAAAGTTTTAGAACTAACTGTAGGGTAAGAAAATGTTTGTTAGTAACACAGAACTCCTTTTCAAAAAGCATGATACAAATCTCTTTCAATATAGATTGACCTAGATATAAGGATGTCTAAGTATAGGCAAAGACACAGATAAACAGATACAAAGACAGCTATAAAGAACTAACTCTCCCTGCTGTGTGAGGATCTTCTTTCTGCATCCCAATTTAGAACCTTCTACACATGCAGATCTGGTCCTAGACAAAATAGTGAAGTGGGTGGCCTTCACCTTCAGGGCTTCCCAACATTGTTATAGGTTTTCTGTCCTTTCAGGGTCCATTTTGCTCATGATTACTCTAACTACTCTACTCTAGGACTTGCCCCTCACTCAATGGCCCACTGTGGTCCTTGCAAATTCTTTCTCCCAGTTCCACTTCCCAAGTCTGGAGCTCTCTGAAGATAACCATTCAGAAGCACCAATTTTGCTAGCTTATCAGCAGGCAGCATGGTATGCAAGTTGTATGGAGTGGTCCTGAATTGAGTTAGACAATTTTGTGGAATCCTGGCTCAAATACTTACCAGATCTGTGATCTTAAAGAGCTTATTTAACTCATGTCTCAGTTTCCTTTTAGGTAAGACTAGATAAAGGAGGATGGTGGCTAATAGCATATGTCGTGTAATCTATGATGCCTTCTCTCTTCTCAGTTTCACCATGATTTTACATGTCACTAGGATAGAAAAAAATGTTCTAAATTATGCACGTAAGATGCTTTTGATTGTAAGATACAACCAGATTCCTGGGACCCTAGGTGGCTCAGTTGGTTAAGTGGCTGCTTCGGCTCAAGTCATGATCCTGGAGTCCCAGGATTGAGTCCTGCATTAGGCTCCCTGCTCAGCAGGGAGTCTGCTTCTTCCTCTGACCCTGCCCCTTCTCATGCTCTCTCTGTCTCTCATTCTCTCTCTCTCAAATATATAAATAAAATCTTTTTTTTAAAAAGTTACAACCAGATTCCAGAGTGTTAAAATTTGAAAAGAGGCACATCCTAAAAATGATTAAATACAATAATATCTACCTCATAAATTTATTCTCAGTATTAACTAAGGTAACCAATGCAGTGTGCTTACCACAATTCTAGGCACAAATTAAGCACTTGAGTGTTAGCTAATACTACCGAGTTTCTCCAGCCAGACATACTTTATCTTAACAAGGGCTCTTTAAATATGACACCTTGGAGAGGAGGAGCAAGATGCTGGAGGAGTATAAGACCTAATATCATCAGGTCCCAGGAGTTTAGCTGGATAGTTATCAAACAATTCTGAACACCTACATACTCAACAGGAGATCAAAGAGAAGAATAGCAGCAATTCTAGGAACAGAAAAGCAACCACTTTCTGGAAGGTAGGACGTGAGGAGAAGTGAATCCAAGGTGACACACATGAAGATAGACTGCGGGGGGTGGGGCCAGCTCCCAGCAAGCATTAGAGAAGTGAAGCACAAAATCAGAACTTTTAGAAGCCTGCTCCACTGAGGGACGCCACTCCAAAGGCTAAGTTGGGGTGGACAATGTTGTCTCAGAACCAGCAGTGTCACAGAAAGACCAGGGTGTCTGCATGTGGCAGAGCTGCCAAATATCCAAGAGGGGAAGATGGCTGCAGAGATGGAGCCAAGGTAGGGGCTCTGAGTTTAGGGTTACTTTAAACCATGATCCAAGGCACAGTCAGACCACTGGTCTTTGAGCAGGGACCACACAAGTGGCAGATCCGAGGAAATCTCTTCCTTCCTCCTCCAGGAAGATCAGCATGGGAGCACGTGGCAGGAGTCTGCTGGACTTAGAGACTCCACATGGGGCCGTGCACCATAGATAGAAACACTTGGTCACAGGCTGGGTGAGCATGGAGTGAAGCCAGAGACCAAGAGACAGGCATGACTGACTGCTTTTCTCTGAGGGCACACTGAGGAGTGACACCCCGAGCCCTAGGCTCCTCTGGTGCTGGATATTGGGATGCTTCCATTTTCGTTCCCATCCTCCAAAGCTGTATGGAAAGCATTTAGGAATCAAAAGCTACCAAGAGCAATTGGCAAGGGTAGTGCAATTCCACCTTGGGCAAAGACATTTGAGAATCAATTCAACAGTCTCAGCCCCCAGATCACAAGAACACCCAGCCAAGACCAAATTCACCAATCAAAGAACTGCAAAACCTCAGAAATAGGGGAATACAGCATATGGAATTCATGACTTTTTCCCCATGATTCCTTAGTATTTCAAAGTTAATTTTTTATTCTATTTTTTCTTACTCTTTTTATTTTTTCATTCCTATTTTAATGGTTTTTAACAATTCTATCTTATTAATACCTTTTTTTAAACTTTTAAAATTTTCATTGTTATAGTCATATTCTATCCCTTCAATGTATTTAGCTCTATTTTTTATATACATTTAGGTTTTTCTTTCTTTAAAATTTTCAGATAGAGTTTCTTCTAACAGATCAAAATAGACCCTAAATCTAGCACATAGCTTTGTTCTAGTCTCCAGCCTGATGACATTCTTTCCTTTTTTTCTTTTTTCAACCTACTTCTTATCAATCCTTTTTTAGTATCTTCAATTTTCACATTTACAGTCATATTCTGTCCCTTCATCATTTGACCCTTATTTTTGTATATATATCATTTTTTCTTTCATTAAAATTTTGGGAGGCTATTTCTTCCAACAGACCAAAATACACCCAAAATCAAGCATGTGACTCTAATTTTTTCCTTTTTTCCTCCTTTCTTCTCCTGGCTTCAGGTCTCTTCTGATTTGTTTAGCATATATTTTTCTGGGGTCGTTGCTAACTTTATAGTATTTTGTTCTCTCATTCATCTATTCTTACCTGCATAAAGTAACATAGCTGAAAAACTCACTGCAAAAATAAATAAATAAATAACAAGAGGGAAAACCTATGGCTAGGGACCTAATCAATACGGACATTAATAAGATGTCAGATCTAGAGTTCAGGATGACAATTATCAAGGTGCTGGCTAGGCTCAAAAAAAAGCAAGGATGATACTAGAGAATCCCTTTCTGGAGAAATAAAAGAACTAAAATATAACCAGTTGAAATAAAAAAAGCTATTAATGAGGTGCGATAAAAAATGGAGCCTCTTACTGCTAGGATAAACAAAGCAGAAGAGAGAATTAGTGATATAGAAGAACAAATGATGGAGAGTAAAGAAGCTGGCAAAAGAGAGATAAACCACTACTGGACCATGAGGGGAGACTTGAGAGATAAGTGATACCATAAGACAAAACAGTAGTAGAATAATTGGGATCCCAGAAGAAGAAGAAGAAGAAAGAGAGAGGGGGGCAGAAGGTATATTGGAGCAGAGAATTTTCCTAACTTGGCAAAGAGAACAAGCATCAAAATCTAGGAGGCACAGAGATCCGCCACCCAAAATCAATAAAAATAGGTCCACACCCCATCGTCTAATAGTAAAACTTACAAGTTTCAGTGACAAAGAAAAAATCCTGAAAGTAACTTGGGACTAGAGGTCTGTGGCATACAATGGTAGAAATATTAGATTGGCAGTAGACCTATCCACAGACCTAGCAAGCCAGAAAGAACTGGCATGATATACTCAGAGCACCTAATGAGAAAAATATGTAGCCAAGAATACTACATCCAGCTAGGCTGTCATTGAAAATAGGAGAGATAAAGAGCTTCTAAGACAAACAAAACCTAAAATAATTTGTAAACACAAAACCAGCCCTAGAGGAAATATTGAAAGAGGTCCTCTAAGCAAAGAAAGAGCCTAAAAGTAACAGACCAGAAAGGAACAGAGACAATATACAGTAACAGTCACCTTACAGGCAATAAAATGGCACTAAATTCATATCTTTCAGTAGTTACCCTGAGTGTAAATGGGCTAAATGCCCCAATCAAAAGACACAGGGTGTCAGGATGGATTAAAAAAAACAAGACCCATTGATATGCTGTCAGCAAGAGACTCATTTTAGACCCAAAGACACCTCCAGATTTAAAGTGAGGGAGTAGAAAACAATTTACCATGCTAATGGACATTAAAAGAAAGCTGGGGTTGCAATCCTTATATCAGATAAATTAGATTTTAAGCCAAAGACTATAATAAGAGATGAGGAAGGTCACTATATCATACTTAAAGGATCTGTTCAATAAGAAGATCCAAAAATTTTATATATTTATGCCCCTAACATGGGAGCAGCCAGCTGTATAAACCAATAAATAACAAAATCAAAGAAATACATTGACAATAATACAATAATGGTAGGGGACTTTAACACCCCTGACACTGAAATGGACAGATCATCTGAGCAAAAAATCAACAAGGAAATAAAGCCTTTAAATGACACACTGGGCCAGATGGGCATCACAAATGAATTCAAAACATTCCATCCCAAACCAATAGAATATACATTCTTCTCTAGTGCACATGGAACACTCTCCAGAATAGATCACACCCTGGGTCACAAGTCAGGTCTCAACTAGTACCAAAAGATTGAGATCATTCCCTGCATATTTTCAGACCACAATGCTCTGGAACTAGAACTCAATGACAAGAGGAAAGTTGGAAGAAACTCAAATACATGGAGGCTAAAGAGCATCCTACTAAAGAATGAATGGCTCAACCAAGAAATTAAAGAAGAATTTTTAAAATTCCTGGAAACAAATGAAAATGAAAGCACAACTGTTCAAAATCTTTGGGACATAGCAAAGGCAGTCCTGAGAGGAAAGTATATAGCACTACAAACCTTTCTCAAGAAACAAGAAAGTTCTCAAGTACACAACCTAGCCCTGCACCTAAAGGAGCTAGAGAAAGAATAGCAAAGAAAACATGAACCCAGCAGGTAGGAGAAATAATAAAGATAAGAGAAGAAATCAATGGGATAGAAACCAAAAGAACAGTAGAACAAATCAACAAAACTAGGAGCTGGTTCTTTGAAAGAATTAATAAGATCAATAAACTGGCCAGACTTACCCAAAAGAAAAGAGAAAGGACCCAGATTAATAAAATCATGAATATAAGAGGAGGGATCACAACCAACACCAAAAAATAAAAATTATAAGAACATATTATGAGCAGTTATATGCCAGCAAATTTGATAATCTGGAAAAAATGGATGCATCCCTAGAGACATATAAACTCCCAAAACTGAACCAGGAGGAAACAGAAAACCTGAACCATAGCCAGTAAGGAGTTTGAAGCAGTCATCAAAAATGTCCCAACGAACAAGAGCCCAGGGCCAGATGGCTTCCCAGGGAAATTCCACCAAACATGTAAAGAAGAATTAATACCTATTCTCCTGAAACTGTTCCAAAATATAGAAATGGAAGGAAAACTTCCAAACTCATTTTATGAGGCCAGCATTACCTTGATCCCAAAACCAAAGACCTCATCAAAAAGGAGAATTACACAATCTGTGATACAATACATTAATAAAAGAAAGAACAAGAATCATATGATACTCTCAAAAGATGCTGAAATAGCATTTGACAAAGTACAGCAACTTTCCCTGATAAAAACTCTTCACAGTGTTGGAATACAGGGTACATGCCTCAATATCATAATAGCCATCTATGAAAAACTCACAGCAAGTTTTTCCCCTAAGCTCAGGAACACAGCAAGGCTGTCCATTATCATTACTGCTATTCAACATAGTACTAGAAGTCTTAGCCTCAGCAATCAGACAACAACAACAAAAATAAAATAACATAAAATTGAATAGAGTAGAATGAAATACATCTGAATTGGCAAAAAAGAATTCAAACTCACTCTTCACAGATGATATGATACCTTATGTGGAAAACCCAAAAGACTCTATGCCAGAACTGCTGTAACTCGTACAGGAATTCAGTATAGTGCCAGGATATAAATCAATGCACAGGAATCAGTTGCATTTATAGAGACCAACAACAGGACAGAAGAAAGAGAAATTAAGGAGTTGATCCCAATTACAACTGCACCCAAAACCATAAGATACCTAGAAATAAACCTTACAAAATACTCAGAAAACTATAAAGTATTCATGAAGGAAGTTGAGGAAGACACAAAGAAATGGAAAAACATTCCAAGCCCATGGATTGGAAGAAAAAATATTATAAAAATGTCTATGCTACCTAGAGCAATCTACATGTTTAAGGCAATCCCTATCAAAATACCATCAACTTTATTCAAAGAAATGGAAAAAAATCATCCTCAAATTTATATAGAACCAGAAAAGACCCCAAATAGCCAGAGGAATGTTGAAAAAGAAAACCAAAGTTGGTGACATCACAATTCCAGACTTCAAGCGCTATTACAAAGTTGTAATTATCAAGACAGTATGGTACTGGCACAAAAACAGACACATAGATCAATGGAACAGAATAGAGAGCCCAGAAATGGACCCTCACCTCTATGGTCAACTAATCTTCAACAAAACAAGAAAGAATGTCCAATGGAAAAAAAGAGAGTCTCTTCAACAAATGGTGCTGAAAAATTGAAACAGCCACAGGCAGAAGAATGAAACTGGACTATTTCCTTACATCACACACAAAAATAGACTCCAAATGGATGAAAGACCTCAATATGAGATAGGAACCCATCAAAATCCTTGAGGAGAACACGGGCAGCAACCTCTTAGACCTCAGCCCCAACTACTTCTTCCTAGAAACATCACCAAAGGCAAGGGAAACAAAAACAAAAATGAACTATTGGGACTTAATCAAGATCAAAACCTTTTGCACAAAGGAAATAGTCAACAAAACCAAAAGACAACTGACAGAAAGGGAGAAGATATTGGCAAATGACACATCAGATAAAGGGCTAGTATCCAAAATCTAGAAAGAGACTTATCAAACTCAACACCCAAAGAATAAATAATCCAATCAAGAAATGGGCAGAAGACATGAAGAGACATTTTGGCAAAGAAGATATCCAAACAGCCAACAGACACATGAAAAAGTGCTCCACATCACTCAGTGTCAAGGAAATTCAAGTCAAAACCACAGTGACATACCACCTCACACAATCAGAATGGCTAAATTTAACAAGTCAGGAAATAGCAGATGTTGGCAAGGATGTAAAGAAAGGGGAACCCCCCTACACTGTTGTTGGAATGCAAGCTGGTGCAGCCACTCCGGGAAACAGTATGGAGGTTCCTCAAAAAGTTGAGAATAGAGCTACCCTATGATCCAGCAATCGCACTACTGGGTGTGTACCCTAAAGATACAAATGTAGTGATCCAAAGGGGCACGTGCACCTGAATGTTTATAGCAGCAATGTCCACAATAGCCAAACTATGGGAAGAGCTGAGATGTCCATTAACAGATGAATGGATAAAGAAAAGGTGGTGTATATATATAAATGGAATACTATGCAGCCATCAAAAAGAAACAAAAGCTTGCCATTTACAACAACATGGATGGAACTAGAGGATATTATGTTAAGCAAAACGTCAATCAGAGAAAGACAATTATCATAGGATTTCTCTGATATAAGGAATTTGAGAGGTAGGGTGGGGACTTTAGGGGGTAGGGAAGGAAAAAAATGAAACAAGATGGGAGCAGGAGGGAGACAAACCATAAGTGACTCTTAATCTCACAAAACAAACTGAGTGTTGCTGGGGGCAGGGGGAGGGATAGGGTGGCTGGGTTATGGACGTTGGGGAGGGTATGTGCTATGGTGAGCACATATGGTGAGGGTATGTGATTTGTGTAAGGCTAATGATTCACAGACCTGTACCCCTGAAGCAAATAATACATTATATGTTAATTTAAAAAAAGAATGTGAAAATTAAATTCAAAGGAAAGAATGAAAGAAGAAATTGAAGTTTAGAGGATACTTTAAAATAAATTACATCATGAACACCAAACCACATTTTGAACTGAAGAATTACTATTAATAATATAAATTATAATGATAATGTGATTGCCTAAATCAAATAAACAGAATTATAATGGCTAGAAAATAAATAAATAAATAGATAGATAGGTAGATAGATAATACATACCCTTAACATACAATCACTGGGGGCAAGGTATAAGGGCTTAGAGCCAATGGAAACATACCTTTTGGGTGGCTTAGAATTTTCAGTGTTCTCATCCACGTTACATATCTTGAAAGTTATTTGTAGGATTTCTCCTACTCAAAACCTAGTGACACAAATCTGGGATCAGAATTTCTATCACAGTTTAGACAGATTTATCTCTACATTAAACAATCAAGCCTTTCAAAGGTTTTTAAAATTAGCTGAAGTTTATAACCAACCCCACCCACACACCCACATCATCTCACCCCCACCAAAAAAATTGCTTTCCTGGCTTACTAGTTTTCTCATGCTTTTCAAACCTGAAAGTTTATTCAAAGCACCAAAAATCATTTATCTTATGGTATTCTATTTTTTGTCATTTGATGTGTTAAGTTAAAAAAATGTTAGGGGCACCTGTGTGGCTCAGTGGGTTAAGCCTCTGCCTTCAGCTCAGGCCATGATCTCAGAGTCCTGGGATCAAGCCCCACATGGCTCTCTGCTCAATGGGGAGCCTGCTTCCCCTTCTCTCTCTGCCTGCCTCTCTGCCTACTTGTGATCTCTCTTTCTCTCTGTCAAATAAATAAATAAAATCTTTTTAAAAAATAAAAATAAAAATTTAAAAATAAATAAATTTTAAAAGACAAAATAGGAAAGAACACCTTTTTACCACAAGAATGAGCAACATTATATTTTAGCAAGCACTTTGAATGACATAATGTCCTATATTTAGAAATCTAATTCTGTCACCTTTATGTTAAATTTAACATATAAAATCTAAGGATGGCACTCATCCAGAAGTCAGATGTGATATACAGAACAAATTGTACAGTAAAGCATCATTATTTTATAGGTCTTCAGTTTAGTCTGTAGCCAAATAACTTGTTTATGCAGGCATGCCTGTCTGTAAAGTAGGATATTAACTCTGTTGATGTGATTTTCTAAAGATTTGACTACTAGTGCAATAGTTGATATGTTGCCACAATTACATAACTTCATGAAAGCTTTCACCTTGCCTTTGCCAAAAATTTAGACATTGTCTATTTATAACCAATCAACCATTTTTAGTGAGTCAGCCCTTTTTCATCTCTTCCATGAATGATATGCTATGATCTAAATTGGTTCATGTAATCCTTTATATACATTTGCCAAAGATAGGTAAGATCAATTTCTTTAGACTCAAGACCCAAGTGACACTCACTAACATCTATCTTCTGAGACAGAACTTAGGAACAGTGCACACCAGAAGATAGTTATTCCAATTTGCAACCCCGAGAACAAAACTGTACGCTTTCTTTCTACACGTGGCACTTCCTTCTGCTGACTACCCATTTCATGCACTCACATGGAGTATCTGTTTATATTCCAGGCTCTCCTGTTAAATGATATACTTCCTTGAAGACCCCAATTGTAGCTTACTCATCTTCATACATTCCTTTACCTATTCTTCCTCTCCATGTTTCATATCTGATGGAACCTTAAGATTCGTTCAATTAAATTATATGTCTCCAACTTTCTGCAATTTGATTGTACTTTAAAAAAAATACACTCATTAGTCTACACAAGTTCTTGAAATCAAATTTTTAGAAAGACTTGACAATAAATCTATGTTTAAACTTCTCCTGATAGAGGGAACCCTGGGTGGAGAAGAGAACATACCAAGTAAAACTATAATTAATTCGGCACGAACAGCTTTTATTAACTCGGATTTTTTTTCTTGATACCCACCTATTGGAAATTGGGAAAAACCCTCCATGGGGATTGTAATTATAATGCATTTTCCAAGATAAGATGGGTCTAACAATGCTACTCAGAACACCGCCTAGACCATCAATCCTCTAAAGAAATAGATGTCCTTAAGAAACTGTGGAGCAGCCGTCTCCCTGCTGATAAGTCTCAAGTCGATCAAGCAAATTAGAGAAATACCTTAGAAATTGGCACTGAGATCAAGGAACTTGAAGAGACTTTAGAGATCATCTAATGATTTTAGTCAACACCCTCATTTTACAAATGAGGAATTTAAGCCTGAAACTAAGCTACATGACTTGACCAAGTTCTGAAAACTTATAAGAGGCAAAATCACAGAGAACCCAGGTTTCTGAATTTCTAAAAATATTTTTATTGGGCTGAATTTTTATATTTGACCAGGAAACAAACTGATTGTTAAATTATCTCCAGGTCATTTTATATATGGCAAAAATAATACACTCTGTAGAGTTTGATGTCACAGAATAACATCAATACTGAACCAAAAATGTCTATGCACATAAATCTACTCACAGTAACAATATTCACAGAGACATATCCTCAAACGGATCACTACTTGTGCTAATCCTACTGTAAAATATGTCTCAACTCCTTTTTCTCTCTGGTGGTACAGACTTTGTTGAGGTCTCTATCACCTTTCCTGGGTCAAAGGAACAAGCTCTGAACTGCTCTCCCTGTCAGCCTCTCAAGCTTTCTCTCTGCCATAAAGTTATCCAACAAAAAGCCTAGCTCTTTCCATCATCCCTTGCTTCATATGCAAGAACCTTCATAAAATCCAAACACAAAAAGACTTTCACAATCTGGCTTCAGTAGCTACTCCTCAACCCCTGGCATCTGAGAATGTCCAGTCTGAATTTGTTACATTTTTCTGAACACCTGACTTCCTACCATGGCACATGACACTTCCTAAACTGGAATGATCTTCTGCCACCCTCATTCCCTCATCCACCCTAACACTATTCTTCACCTGTGAAACTCTTATGACCTGTTCATATGCCAACTTCTTAGTGACATTTTCCTTAATTACTCCCTATAGTTACTCCATTCTAACAAATTTGCATGGCTTAAAGAAAACAAGAATCCAATGAAAGATGTTTAAAAAGAGGGTGATAGTAATCAGATTTGTGGATTTAAAGGATTATTCTGGCTGAGCAAGAATGATCTGGGGAGCAAGAACAAATGCAGAGAAACCACTTGGAAAGGTGATATCAGAGGTGACAGTGGCTTCAGCTAGAATGGACAATGGATATAAGAGAAGTTTGCCCACAAGATTTGGTGATGGATTAGACAAAAGGAATGAAGAAAGAGGGGTATCATGGTACATAAATGACCCCAAAGTTTCTAGCATGACCAACTGAGCAGTAGGTTATGTCATTTACTGAAATAGGATATGATTGTTTATTGTACTTGTATTTTGTTTTTTGTAATTGGTGAAGGTAGGGTAGATCATGAGTTTGGGTTTAGATGTTGAAGTGTCTATTTAATATCTAGGCAGAGTTACTGATATATGGGAGTTAGAGACTAAGACCTAAATTTGAGATATAATTCTGGAAGCTATTAACATATAAATGACGATTCTACAAGAGACAGCCTAAATCTGCTAGGGGAGAGCACATGGAATGAGAAGAGAGGGCCTTGGACATGACTTGCTTTTTTCCTTCCTTCCTCCCAAGTCAAATTATTTAAAGGGGTTATATATACCCACTGCCTCTGCTTTATTTTTCTAAATTTTTTGTGTATATTTGACACACCGTGTTACATTAGTTTCAGGTGTACAACATAGTGACTTACCATCTCTATATGTTCTTTTATGCTCACCACAAGCATAGCTACCATTTGTCACCATACAACACTATTATAATAGCACTGATCATTATTCCTTCTGCTGCATCTTATTCCTGAGACTTATTCATTCCATAACTGGTAGCCTGTATCTCCCACTACCCTGCACCCACTTTGTCCATCTACGCCCACCCCTACCTTTATTTTAATACTATAAGTCCTTCCTTATTACACAAACAATTTGGCTTTGCTCTTCCTTCCCTATGAAAATTATTCTTTTTTTTTTCTTTTTATTTAAGCTTTATTTAAACATATAGTGTAACCCCACCACCCTCTCCCAACCCCTCTCCCTCCCACCCCCCTCAGTTTGTTTTATGACATTAAGAGTCTCTTTTGGTTTGTCTCCCTCCCGATCCCATCTTGTTTCATTTTTTCTTTTCCTACCACCTTAACTCCCACCCCCTCAAAGTCTCCTAGTTATCAAAATCAATGGCTTTTGCCATTCCTTGTTCTCTAGAGCCTCTCTGAAGCATGAGATACCACCAACCACTACCATTCTTTTTTTAATCTTCTAAGTGTGATTGTTTAAACTCCAGTATCATTAAAATACAGTGTTAAATTAGTTTCAAATGTATAATATGGTGATTCAGCAATTCTATACATTACTCAGTGCTCATTATGGTAAGTGTACTCTCAAATCCCTATCACCTATTTCACCCATCCCTCCACCCACCTCTCCTCTGATAAACATAAGTTTATTCTCTATAATTAAGAGTCTGTTTTTTGGTTTGTCTCTCTTTTTTATTTTATTTATTTATTTTTTATTCGGTTTTATTTCTTAAATTCCACATATGAGTTAAATTGTATGACATTTGCCTTCTCTGACTTATTTCAGTTAGTATTATGTACTATCTGGATCCATCTATGTCATTCCAAATGGCAAGATTTCATTCTTTTTATGGCTGAGTAATATTGCATTGTAGATACATACCATATCTCTTCTTTATCTATTCATCCATCAATGGGCACATTCAGGCTGCTTTCATAATTTTGCTATTGTAAATAATGCTGCAGTTACCATAACAGTGCATATATCTTCAAATTAGTGTTTTTGTATTCTTTGAGTTAATATCTAGTAGTGGAATTACTATATAATATGGTAATTCTATTTTTAATTTTTTGAAGAAACTTTATACTGTTTTTCACAGTAGCTGCTCCAGTTTCTATTCCTACCAACAGTGCACAAGGGTCCCTTTGTCTCTACATCCTTGTCAACACTTGTTATTTCATGATTTTTATTGTAGCCATTCTGACAGGTGTGAAGTGATATCTTATCATGGTTTTGATTTACATTTCCCTGATGATGAGTGATGTTGAGCATCGTCTTTAAATGTCTTTTCATGTATTCTGCCCATTTTTAATTGGATTATTGGGGCTTTTTTGTGTTAGATTATATAAGTTCTTCATATATTTTGGATACTAACACTTTATCAGTTGTCATTTGCAAATATCTTGTCCCTTTCAGTTGGTTTCTTTCAGCATTTCATTGTTCCCTTTGCTGTGCAGAACTTTGTACTTTGATGTAGTCCCAACTGTTTGTCTTTCTTTTTTTTCCCTTGCCTCAGGAGAACTATCTAGAAAAATTTTGCCATGGCTGATGTAGAGAAATTACTGCCTGTGCTCTCTTCTAGGATTTTTATGGCTTTTGGTCTCACATTTAAGTCTTTAATCCATTTTATTTTTGTGTATGGTGTGAGAAAGTGGTCCAGTTTAATTCTTTCACATGTAGCTGTCCAATTTTCCCAAGATCATTTGTGAGGAGACTATTTCTCATTGTATATTCTTGACTCTTTTGTAAATGGTTAATTGACTATATGATCATGGGCTTATTTCTGGCCTTTCTACTCTGTTCCAGGTCTCTCTCTGTCTACTTTTGTGCCAGTACCATGCTGTTTTGATTACTATGGATTTTTAGTATGTCTTGATATCTGGGATTGTAATCCTTCCAGTTTTATTTTTCTTTTCCAAGATGGCTTTGGTTATTCAGGGTCTTTTGTGATTCCATACAAATTTTAGGATTATTTGTTTTAGTTCTGTGAAAAATGCTGCTGTTATTTTGATAGTGATTGCATTGAATCTGTAGATTGCTTTGGCTAGTGCGGACATTGATTTTCCAATCGTGAAAAAAATATTTAAAAATGAATTACAGATTATAAAAGTAATGCATACATGCAGATTATTTAAACAAAAATGGTGTGTTACACAGAACCTAAAAATATTTCTGTTTGGTATACTTCTTTTTTTTAATTTTTTATTTAAATTCTTTTTTTTTTCATTTAAAATCAATTAATTAATATAGTATATTATTAGTTTCAGAGGTAGGGTTTAGTGATTCATCAGTTGCATATAACACCCAGTGGTCATTATACCAAGTGCTCTCCTTAATACCCATCAACCTAGTTATGCCATCCTCCCATCCTTCTCTCCAGCAACCCTCAGTTTCTTTCATATGTTTAAGAGTCTTTTATGGTTTGTCTCCTTCTTTGATTTCATCTTCTTTTATTTTTCCATCACTTTCCCTGTGTTCATCTGTTTTGTTTCTTAAATTTCACATTTGATATTTGTCTTTCACTGAGTGACTTATTTCAATTAGCATAATATCCTCTAGTTCCATCTACAGCATTGCAAATGGACATTTTAACAAATTTGTTCTTCCAATCCATGAACATGGAATATACTTCCATATGTCTGTGTCATCTTCAATTTCTTTCATCAGTGTTTTGTAGTTTTTACGAGACAGGTCTTTCATCTCCTTTGTTAAGTTTATTTGTAGGTGTTTTGTTGTTGTTGTTGTTGTTTATTTCTGGTGCCATTGTAAATAGGACTGTTTTCTTCATTTCCCTTTCTCCTACTTATTAGTGTATAGAAGTGTAAATGATTTCTGTAAATTGATTCTGTATCCTGTGACCTTATTGAATTCCTTTATCAGATCTAGTAGTTTTTTGGTGCAGTCTTTAGGGCTTTTTGTAGAGTATCACGTCATCTGCAAATAGTGAAAATTTTACTTCTTCCTTCTTCCTTTGGATGTCTTTTCTTTTTCTTGTCTGATTGCTGTGGCTAGGACTTCCAGTGCTACGTTGAATAAAAATGGTGAGAGTGCACATCCTTGTCTTCTTCCTGACATTAGAGGAAAAGCTCTCAGTTTTTCACCATTGAATATAATGTTAACAGGGGTTTTTCATATATGGCCTTTATGATATTGTGGTATATTCCCTCAAAACCTACTGTTTTGAGGGGTTTTGTATGAATGGCTGCTGTACTTTGTCAAATGATTTTTCTGCATCTATTGAAATGATCATATGGTTTTATCCTTTCTCTTGTTGATGTGATGTATCACATTGATTGATTTGCAAATATTGCACTGCCCTTGCACTCTCGAATAAATCCCACTTGATTGTGGTGGATGACTTTTTTTAATGTATTGTTGGATTCAATTTTCTAATGTTTCGTTGAGCATCTATGGTCATCAGAGATATCAGTCTGTAGGTTTTTTTTTTGTAGTGTCTTTATCTGATTTTGGTATCAGGGTAATAACTTAAAATTCTTTACTTTTTTTTTTTTTTGGCTTCTGTCTTTCTACCTTATTTTGATACTCTTCTCTGCTTTCTGTCTCCTTCACTGTCTTCTCTGCAACCTTCATCATCTACAGTGCATATCTCAGATATTTGTTCTTCCATTCCTAAGTCTTTTGGTAATCTTAACTGACTCCCCAAGTTCAACTCTTCAACTATTACTTACATATCCCCAGATCAATATTACTAGTCCTGACATTTTAATGTCTCTCTATCTCTAATAAAATTGAGTCCTGCATTTCCAACTACATGTCATCACATCAAGAGCATTTCACCTAAAACAAAAAATATTTTCTCCCCCTAATTCTAAGCTAATTGATTATACATATTTTTCATTTATGATAATGCTCTGAAACCATTCTCCTTCATACACCCAGGTCCCAAATCATATGTTAAACAAAAATATATCTCTTGAGTTGTTCCTCACTTCCCATATCTAATAATCTCAAAGTTATACTGAGTCTTCATTTCTTTCCATTACTGTAGCCACTACTGTACACTATACTCTATTTTGCATGTAAATGAAAAAGTTTTCTAATCAATTTTTCTGTCTTCAACCACTCCCTTTTCCATTTATCTTACAGGTTACTACCAGTGTTATCACCCTAAACCACTACTTGAGCATTTCATTCCCCATCTCAGAAACTTAGAATAGCTACTTGTAACTACAGGATAAAGTCTAGACTCCTTAGCTTAGTTTCCCAAAATGGTTTGATTCTATATTTCAATCTCTAATCCCCACTACTCTCCTAGATTAACTTTCTGTACCCCATACAATTTGTGCATTTTCCAGTCTGATGCTTTGATCCCTCACAACTCAAACAACTTGCTTATTCTTCTCCTTCAGTGGTGAACACAAATTTCATACCCTCCTTGAAATCCTCTGACCATCTCCATCTGGAAATGATAATTTCATTATTTGGAACTGACTGTCCCTGCCACTTAGTAGACATTTAACAGTCAAGTTTATTTCATTTCCTCAACCACTGGTTCACTCCTTAAGTATAGGACTCTGCACAGAGTATTTGTTGGTTGCCCATTAACAGCTTCAATAAATATTCCAAGAATCAAATTTTAAATTCAAATTATTGGAGAATGTTATACTCCTATATTTCCACTGTTAACTGTAATCATTATGGCATCATTATTATTTCATAAAATTGTTCTAAGAAATCTCCAAATTTTGGAAAGTTAACTAGATGTATTTACATCTTCCTATAGTTACTTACTTCCTATAGTTCTAAAGTATAAAGATAAAGAAGAAAAGGAGTTAGATATTGATGTCTCTAAAGCATAATATTTGAAACAGTATTTTAACAAAAATGCAAAAAGGAAAAATTTCAAGTTGCAACAAATGTCATTAACCACAGTTCATTGGCTTGTGATTCATTCCAGATTTCATGTGAATTAGTTTAGATTTCACAGCAACATGATTCCTTGTAATAGCAGAAGAAAGGTCACTTAAATGGATGATGATTCAATATAATACAAATTAAGTAACTAACTACATACATTCTTAAGTAAGAAAACCAGCCAGTTTGATAAAAATATAGACACTTTGGGGGAATACTTATGCGTTTTGCTAACCAGAAACCTGCCAATTAGTCACTTCTGTCATGTCTCTGCCTAAATAAGAAAATGTGTACTTTATTAATTTCTCAGTATCTATGAGTACTCTGAGACCCCAAATCTTTCTAAAATCCTTTGAGATCATGTGTTTCAGAACTTCAGCAAGCCTCTGTGATTCTTTGCCCCTTCAGGTTCTCTACCACATCTGCAGAGCCTGAGGCTTGACCTCATTTTGTTCTGCAGTAATTGATAACTGAACAATTGTAAATGAGATGAGATAATCTATTGGGTATGTTTAGAAATCAACCCAAGTTTTCTAAATTATTCCAGAATGAATCCTTTTTATATTTGTTTGATTCTAATATGTTTTCATTGTTGATTATAGACTGGTCTATAAGATCTTTGAGGATAATATTTTTTCTATGTTGTATATCCCTGCCCAGAATATATTCTCCTGTGCCAAATATAATGAGGCCCACGAAGCCACTCAAGAAATAGTCATTAAACTGAATTCTTATCCCTGGAACAAATAAATGGTATCCAAGGAGGATAGGGTCAAAATTATTGGGCTCTCTTTGAAGTGGAAAATTTGTTTCTGAAGTCAACTAGGTAAAGAACATAGTTGTTCTCCTGGGATGACTTTTGAAATGAAAGCTGACCATGAGGGAGATCACTATGACAGGCCTTAACCCTGTTGGATTTAATCACCTATGAAAGATTTTCCTCTGTTGTGCACATCAGGAGGCTTATAAATTGGATGCAGACAACTCCATTGCTTTCAAAATTCAGCTCTCTCTGAAGGAATTGGAAAGAATGGTTTTATAATTCCTATAGTAAGAGGAGTTGCCACAGTAAAATAGCGGCAGTTGGGGTTAGGTAGGCCCTCTTTCCCATGCAGATTCCCCAGTAAGTGTTTTTGTTTCTTGGTTTTGTTAAAATAAGATCCAAGTTATGGTTTCATAATTTCCCCATCACTAGCCCTGAAATGAAGTTACTACAGCCCTTAAGCTGGAAAGACTCCACTAGCTGCATAGCAAACCTTTGTCCAAGATTCAAACCAAACTGAATGTTTGAGGGTTTGGGTTGTTTTGAGTTTTCTAAACTTCAAGCTTAAATTTTCATGAACCTTATTGCACTTCCTGATCTTTTCTGGGAGAGAGAGTGGAAAAACTGAACTGTTTTGTGCCAGTGTTAGAAGCAGCCCTCCAAGTGTTGTAACTATCTGCATGGAGAAAAGATAGGCCTCAATAGGAATATTGTAAGAGAGTCAACTCTGGAGTTTTATTTTTTATTTCTCTCTGAAAATTTCTCTTAAATTCTGTTCTCCTAATACCTATCACTTAATTAAAACATTAAGTAGAAAACTGGAGTGCAATATTCCTAAAAACCATAGCACAATGATAAAAGCAAGCCAGCAATTTTAGTTTAGAATTGAAATAAAATTGCTACTTATTATAACAATAATAACTAAGTATTAAACAAACATGACAACATCTTCATTGCCATCTTAGGAAAGGAACTGGCTAGAAGAAAGAGGAATGTCCAGATCTAAGTCTCTCTCCTTTTTTTTAATTTAAAAATCTTTTGCTTATTTGTGACTCTCTGATTATTTTTTTTATTTAGGATGCAACTTTTTTTATTAATTTCAGCTAGCCAACACATAGTACATCCTTAGTTTTTTTTTTTTTTAGATTTTATCTATTTATTTAACAGAGAGAGATCACAAGTAGGCAGAGAAACAAGCAGAGAGAGAGGAAGGGAAGCAGGCTCCCTGCTGAGCAGAGAGCCCAATGCAGGGCTCAATCCCAGAACCCTGGGATCATGACCTGAGCCGAAGGCAGAGGCTTTAACCCACTGAGCCACCCAGGTGCCCCCATCCTTAGTTTTTGATGGGCTTTGAAAAATTATTGAATTCTACAGATCCATAGGAACAGAGTAGAATTGTCGGAAGAAAAGAAGTTCAAGAAGTAAAGGAAATAAGGGATATAAAAATTCATAGCAGAGCTCTTGGTGTGGTAAAGACAGTGTAAGCCATGGGTCAGATGTAAAAATCAAGAATTATGTCATTTTCAATAAGTGTACTGCAGTCTACTACCTTGGGTGATGCCAGCTCAGAAAACAGCTCATCAATGAGCGCTTCAGAGTTAAATATTGATGGTCCATGTCAAAAGAGAGCTTCAAGGAACACTGATCCACCAACAAGGATGAAAATGTCAACTGTAACCACAGCATCATAAGCACTGTCTCATTTTTTCATTACCATGATGGATAATTTGCTCATACAGAAAGCCAGTGACTATATATGAAGTCAAATGTATCTGAAGTCACTTGGCATGAACTTTTGCTTAATAAACAAACACCATATTGACCCAGCCACCATACTGACCCAGCCAGAGCCTCTCTTAGGATACTTAAAGGAATCATTTGTAAGCAAGCCAAATTATGAATGGGAATCTCCCAAGCCCTGCTGAAGACCCTTATCTTAGAAGTACTGGAACCTAGGCCTCCTCATTTCTCCTGATAGAACCCCATAACAAAGGATGCCGTGGAGGGCTCAGTCAGTTAAGCGTATGCCTTCAACTCGGGTCATGATCCCAGCGTCCTGGAATTGAGTCCAACATCAGCCTCCTCACTCAGCAGGAAACCTGCTTCTCCCTCTGCCTGCTGCTATTGCTGCTTCTGTTCTCTCCCTGTCTCTCCCCCTGACAAATAAATAAAATCTAAAAAAAAAAAAAAAGGAACCCCATAATCAAACCTATCTGGACATCTCTTTAAAGAGCTTAATGAAGGCAAGGCTGATAGATCCAATTCAGATTCTTAATCTGTCTCTCACTACCAAAATCTAGAGATTAAAAAAATACTTTTACTCAAATCATTATAAATAGTATCCTGAGCAATCACAACTATCCATAACTACTCTCTGAAGGAAATCATGTTCAAACAAAAGTGGCCACAGGGCAGTTATCAGGTGTGGGGAGTTCTAGCTAGGGTCATGACAAAAGGGAAACTGCTTGCTAGTCACAGACAAAAACAGGAATGTTAAAAAAATCAAGGAAGTAGGTCAAATTATGCATAGGTGCAGGGGGGAGGGTAGACTCAATCTGGAGCTGTGAAATCAGTTAAGAATCAGTAACAGGGGGGCGCCTGGGTGGCTCAGTGGGTTAAAGCCTCTACCTTCGGCTCCTGATCCCAGGGTCCTGAGATCGAGCCTCACATGCGGCTCTCTGCTCTGCGGGGAGCCTGCTTCCCCCTCCCCCTTTGCCTGCCTCTCTGCCTACTTGTGATCTCTCTCTCTCTCTCTGTCAAATAAATAAATAAAATTAAAAAAAAAAAAAGAATCAGTAACAGGGGTGGGCAGAAAAAAAATTAACTATGTGACTTACAAACTTTTTTTTTTTAATTTTTATTCTTTAAATAAACATATAATGTATTATTAGCCCCAGGGGTACAGGTCTGTGAATCACCAGGTTGACACACTTCACAGCACTCACCATAGCACATACCCTCCCCAATGTCCATAACCCCACCACCCTCTCTCTCCCTACCCCTTTCCCCCCCAACCCCCCTCAGTTTGTTTTGTGACATTAAGAGTCTCTTATGGTTTGTCTCCCTCCTGATCCCATCTTGTTTCATTTATTCTTTTCCTGTCCCCCAAACTCCCCATGTTGCATCTCCACTTCCTCATATCAGGGAGATCATATGACGGTTGTCTTTCTCTGATTGACTTATTTCACTAAGCATAATACCCTCTAGTTCCATCCACGTCGTCGCAAATGGCAAGATTTCATTTCTTTTAATGGCTGCATAGTATTCCATTGTGTATATATACCACATCTTCTTTATCCATTCATCTGTTGATGGACATCTAGGTTCTTTCCATAGTTTGGCGATTGTGGGCATTGCTGCTATAAACATTCGGGTGCACGTGCCCCTTCAGATCACTACAACAAATTGTTTTTTGTAAAGCCATTCCTCCATCAAAGCACATTGCCCATATGAACCCTGATATAATAAAAGAAGATAAGGTAAGTTGCTTTGTTTTTAGTTCATTATTTTTTCTTAGCAAGCTTTAATATAGAAAATTCAGATGTATTTTAACTATCTACAATCCTCCTACCCGGAAATATTATTATTAATATTTCAGTATATAATCTTTGACACATACACACAGTGTTTTTAAAAGATATCTTAAAATGGTTTTGTAGGGACGCCTGGGTGGCTCAGTGGGTTAAGCCACTGCCTTCAGCTCAGGTCATGATCCCAGCGTCCTGGGATCGAGTCCCACATCGGGCTCCTTGCTCTCCAGGGAGCCTGCTTCTCCCTCTGCCTGTCACTCTGTCTGCCTGTGCTCGCTCTCCCTCTGACAAATAAAAATAAATAAATAAATAAATAAATAAATAAATTTTTTTTAAAAATGGTTTTGTAAACTTTTTCATTAAATGAATATTAATAACATCTTTGCATGTACATAAACATATACCTACACATCATCCTTAGTGACCACAAGGTATAGTTGTACCATAATTTGTTTAGCCAACTCCCTATTTATGGTAATTTAAAGTTTCTAATTTTTCAGAAAGCATTTCTGCACATACCTCTTGGCATATTTCCTGATTATTCCCTTACAAAGGATTTCTAGATACGGAATTACTTAGTAAAAGGTACATATTTTGGCACAGATTCCAAATTACTTCCCAGAAATGTTTTATCAATATATACCTCCACTAGAGCATGAGTCCTCATTTACCTACCTCTTCACAGATCCTAACTTTTATCATCATTCTAAATCATTGCCAATCTAATAGGGAAAGTATAGGAACTGATTGGAGTTTTACTTGCATTTTTTATATTAGTGGAATGATTTGGGTTTTGGAGTTTTTTTGCAGTTTTGCTGTTTTACCATACAGAAATCAAATTTAAATGTTTACAAGGTCTAGATATATTCTAATAGTATACTTTTGGGATTACACATAAGACTTTCCTACCATAAGATTATCTGGCCATTTTCTCATGTTTTCTTCCGACCTTTTTATGGTTTGGTTTTACACAATTTAAATATTTACTTATACTTGAACTGCATTTTTCATTAAGGACTAATAGAGTTCCAACTTTTCTTTTCTTCAAATGTTTAGCCCACTTTCTCAACACCAGTCTTTGAATAAACAACTTTTCCTCATTGATTTGGAGGCAGTCTTTAGCTTATATGAGTTCTAGTAAATATTTGAGTATATTTGTTTCCATTAAGTTCATTTACTTATTTCTGGTTCTGTATATACTACACTATTTTAATTTTTTAGCTTTAAAAAGTAAATTTTATTATCTGAAGATAAGGCCCTACTAAGAATTCTTTTCCTCAAAATGTACAGGCTATTTTCTCAGTTGATAATTTTTTTAACTATGCTTTTAATTAGAACTAGGTTAAAATTTTTCAGTATCCAAGAAAATTGATATTTTATAAGCTCTCTTTCTCCATTTGTTTGTTTTCTTAAATTTCAAAGTTTAATTTTTGTCTTTTGTCTTCTCAAAATTTATTATTCTTTAATTTTTTTCATTTTATTTTATTTTATTTCTTTTCAGTGTTCCAACACTCATTGTTTATGCACCACACCCAGTCTTTAATTTTAAGCCTTCTTAAAGAATTCTATAGGTAGACTATATATATTGGATATTCTATTTTATCACTCTGATAAGTGGGGTCTTATTTTCCATAGAGATATTCCTAGTATATATATGTGTCAGGGATCCCCAAGACCACCCTCAAGCTCAATGATTCACTAGGACCCCTATATAGGACTTCGAAGTTGTTACACTCATGGTTATGATTTATTACAGTGAAAGAATAAAAAGGAGTAAAAGGAAAATCATATAGGAAACCATCCAGAGGAAACCAATCTTCAGATGTCCCCTACCAGTGGAATCACATGGTACACAATTTGTCCAGTGGCAATGTGTGACAACATATGCAAACTGTTGCCAGCCAGTGAAGTTCTCCCAAGCTTGAATGCCCTGGGTTTTTTAATTGGGGGTCATTTGTGTAGATATATAGCACTTGGATTATATGTATCAGTTACTAAAGCTCTAAATCCCAGAAACAAATCTTAAATCCCATTGTTAGCAGAAACTATTTGGATAAACTGGTATAGCATGTTCAAGCCCTCAAGCATGCAATGCACACAGACAAAGACACACCACACACACACACACACACACACACACACACACACACACACTTATTCAAAAGAATATCCCAAGAGCTCAGTTCCCAGGGGCCTACAAAAGGCCAGTCCTCATTGGCTCTAGCTATCATACTGAACATATTTGTTTGCAATTTGTTTTTTTTTTTATTTATATTTGTAGTCTTTCTAGTTAGACATTCATATCATCTGTGAACAAAGGTAATTTTGTCTTCTCCACTCTGGTAAATACCAGAATATTTTGTTTGTTATTTAGCATTTGCTGGAATTTCCAGAACAACGATGAATAACAGTGATAATAGTGAGCATTAAGTCTTATTCTTGACAATAGTGGAAATGTTGCAAAGCTAATTATTTTATCAGTGTTAGTATCTAACATATGTTCTTTTTCATGTTATTTATAATTTATTGTTTTTTTTATTTTTCATGGAACAGCTGTGGAATTTAACCAAATGCTTGTGGGCATCAATTAAAATAATTATATCTAAGATACTCAAGAAAATAAAATGTGAGCTAAAATTTTTATATCCAGCAAAACTGATCTCACTGATAAAGGAAAGAAATGATTTAACAACATGCAAAACCTCAGGGAATATTGTTCCTATGAGCCCTTACTGAGGAACCAACCAGAGAAGTAACTTCATACAACCAAAATGACTACAGAGACAACAATATAAGTCTAGTAATGAGCATTAAATATATAAATATTATACTTACAAAATAATAAATGAGTGCTTAAAACAGAAGACAGTATGCAATGGTTATGTGCTCAGATAATGGTCAACACTTGTACAACCTCAATAAATGGAGTGGACATATGAAAAAAACAAAAAAACACCCCTTTAAGATGCTCCTCAGTATACTGGTAGTGGAAGTATTAATAAATATTTTGAAATTATGAGCTATTCTAATATCTCCTGTGTTCTTCAGAACTAGGATTTTCAGTGGGAGGAAAAAGTAGATGCAGATATAACATAAAAGAGATTTAGTTTCAAATTGCTACAGGGGAATTTGAACTGAAAGCATTAGTATGAATTCATCAGATATTTTATGTAATATACTGTTTTTATCTGCTATATCCACTGAAGAGGCTTAGAAAAAATGACCAACCCAGTAGCAATGAAATCTCTGCTGCCAGGAAATCTCTGCATTAAAATTCCAACTCTTATTTCAAGACTTGGTGAAGAAATGACAAATTCAGGCCTAACAAAAGAAACGTACAAGATGAACCTGGAACACTGGGTCATACTACATAGCAAGAAAGCTAGTCTATTTAAAGAGGCTCTCACTGGTCAAAGATGGGACAAACTGAGCTGTAAGTTGGGTAATAACCTCAAGTGAATGAAACATAGCAAATATGTTTAAATCCATAGTTCATATTGATACTTAGGGGGAAAAAGGTAAATGATCACCTTTTGAGAATGAGAGAGATGAAATTCATTATCCTGAACACTGTAAATAGGGGGGGAAATTAAGCTTCTATCTATACACTATATACAGTGTATATGTCTCATATACATGTACAGTGTATATGAGACATATACACTGTACCACCAAGAAACAAAATATTAGATAAAAGGGGAACATCTCTTATAAAAGTATTTCAAATAATAAATGAAAAGAATGATAAAATTAAAATTTCATCATTTTTAACCCCCAATTGAGCATCAATACCTAATAATAACATTTATGTGCCTCTTGATTAAACAAAGCAAAAATGTCACCTATACACTTGCTGAATGGATCAAACGTGAGTTTTATTAAGTCTCTGGATCCTACTGCCAATTTTTATGAAATAAGGAGGACAAAGAAATATGTTGAACTCCACCATGAGTACATAATTAGCCAAATCCCAACTGTGGGAAATCCTACAAGTCAAATATTTTGGGCTAATCTCCAAACTGTGAAAAAAAGAAAAAGATGGAGGGGAACCTATACATTAAAAAGAGACTTATAAGACCTCAGTTTTGTTTTGTTTTTTGTTTTGTTTTGTTAAGGAGCAAAAGGAAATTATAGTGTCTAGGCATGAACATTTGAGTATTCAAAGTACAGAGAAATTATAAGAATTCATTACTATAAAAATAATAATAGGGGTGCCTGGGTGGCTCAGTGGGTTAAAGCCTCTGCCTTCCTCTCGGGTCATGATCCCAGGGTCCTGGGATCGAACCCTCCATCGGGCTCTCTGCTGAGCAGGGAGTCTGCTTCCCTTCCTCTCTCTCTGCCTGCCTCTCTGCCTACTTGTGATCTCTTCTCTCTCCCAAATAAATAAATATTTAAAAAACAATAATAATAATGCTTATTTTGGGGGTGTTAACTGGGGAGATTGGGCACAGAGGCTTATTGGGTGTAAAGTTTAATTCCTTCTCTTGAGTGATTATTTTATCTTGTAATAACTAATTAAGCTATACATTTGTGTGTTTTTCTGGGGTTTTTGGTGTGTTATTTTACAATAAAATGACCAAAAAGTCCACTAAATATTTGTTAAATTGTCAAATATGAATAGCCTTATTAAAATAAGTCCCTTGTGAATGTTGATAACATATTTTATTTGTTTTTTAAGTTTTTATTTAAATACCAGTTAGTTAACATATAGTGTAATATTGGTTTCAGAAGTAGAATTTAGTGGTATATCACTTATATATAACACCCAGTGTTAATCACAAGTACCCTCCTTAATACCCATCACCCAATTAGCCATCCTCTGCCCACTTCTCCTCCAACAACCTTCAGTTTGTTCTCTATAGTTAAGAGTTTCTTATGATTTGCCTCCCTCTTCTTCCCCCTTCCCATACAAATGTTCATTTGCTTTGTCTTTTTTAATTCCACATATAAGTGAAATCATATGGTATTTGTCTTTCTGACATATTTCACTTAGCCTAATACACTCTAGCTCCAACCATGTTGTTGCAAATGACAAGATTTTATCCTTTTTGATGGCTAAGTAATATTCCTCTGTGTGTGTGTGTGTGTGTGTGTGTGTGTGTGTGTGTGTGTGTACACCTGTGTATACAATATCTTTTCTATCCATTCATCAGTCAGTGGACATTTGAGTTCTTTCCAAAGTTTGGATTATTGATAATGCTGCTATATCAGGGTGCATGTCCCCCTCAAATCAGTATTTTTGTATCCTTTGGGTAAATACCCAGTAGTGCAATTGTTGGATCGTAGGGTAGTTCTATTTTAACTTTTTGAGGAACCTGCATACTGTTTTCCAGAGTGGGTGCACCAGTTTGCATTCCCATCAACAATGTTAAGAGGGTTTCCCTTTCTTGACATCCTGGCCAACATCTGTTGTTTGCTATGTGATTAATTTTAGCCATTGGGACAGGTGTGATGTGGTATCTCATCGTGGTTTTGATTTGTATTTCCCTGATGATGACTGATGTTGAGCATCTTTTGTCTATTAGCTAGCTATCTGCATCTCTTCTTTAGAAAAATGTTTATTCATGTCTTCTGCCTATTTCTTAACTAGATTATCTGGGGGGGTTGAGTGTTGAGTTTGATAAGCTCCCATAGATTTTGGATACTAACCCTTTATCAGATGTGTCATTTGCAAATATCTTCTCCCATTCCATAGGTTGCCTTTTAGTTTTGTTGACTGTTACTTTCACTGTGCAGAAACTTTTTATATCAAGTAAGTCCCAATAGTTCATTTTGCTTTTGTTTCCCTTGCCTCTGGAGATATGTCTAGTAAAAAGTTGCTATAGCCAAGGTCAAAGAGCTTAGTGTCTGTGTTCTCCTCTAGGATTTTGATGGTTTTCTGTCTCACACTTAGGTCTTTCATCTATTTTGAATTTATTTTTGTGTGTGGTGTAAGAAAGTGGTCCAAATTCTTCTTCGTGTGGCTGTCCAGTTTTCCCAACAGCATTTGTTCAAGAGACTGTCTTTTTTTCCATTGGATATTCTTTCCTGCTTTGTCAAAGATTAGTTGTAGGTCCATTGCTGGGTTTTCTATTCTGTCCCACTGATCTATGTGTCTGTTTTTGTGCCAGTACCATACTGTATTGTTGACTACAGCTTTGTAATATAGCTTGAAGTCAGGAATTGTGATGCCTCCAGCTTTGCTTTGCTTTTTCAAGATTCTTCTAGCTATTTGGGATCTTTTCTGGCTCTATATGAATATTAGATTGCTTGTTCCTGCTCTGTGAAAAATGCTGGGGGTTTTAATAGGGATTGAATTAAATGTGAAGATTTCTTTGGGTAGTATAGACATTTTAACAAATTTGTTCTTCCAATCCATGAGCATGGAATGTTTTCCTATTTCTTTGTGTCATCTTCAATTTCTTTCATAAGTGTTCTTTAGTTCTGAGTACAGATCGTTTACCTCTTTGGTTAGGTTTATTCCTAGGTATCTTGTTGCTATCATATTTTAAAATGAGAAAACTTCTATATAAATAAATAATTCCAGTTTCCATTATGAGATCCTTCATCAAGTAGCATTAATTATTCACACTAGTATAACATTATCTTGTATTAATAAGGAAAACACATAATGGACTTCTACCAAAGAAAGATAGGTCAATGTGATTAATTTCAGTAAGATCTTTTGGGTTCCTACTACATGCTTGATTTTTGTTTCCTGTATGAATAAGTGATGCTTCAGGTCATGTGAAATATTTGACTAGCTATGGTTAAACAAAATTTATCAAAAGTACTTCATTACCTTAACTAGTTTTTCCTTTATAAAAGTAAAGTATATTTTCCTTGTTTTCCATAAAGTTACATTTAAGTCAAATTAATAAGGCTGACTCATCAGCAATTTCACACTCTTAAAACATCAGTTTTCCACCTGCTCACAGTTTACCAACAGTAATAGGTGCTAGGCAGTGAGCAAGACTGTAAGCTATCACATAATATCCACACTCTAATTTTCCTTGCTTAATAGAATTTCATTACTATTCTGGGTGCCAACCAGATCTAGCTAAAATTTGCCTCCTGGCTTCCCTTGCAATAAGGAGTGAATTTTTGAGAGGTAGACAGACATATCTTGTGGGGCTTCAACTGATATGTGCTAGATTTTGCTTCTCCTCTCCACAGCTTTCAGCCAGGAATACATATATAATGACTACAGTTGCTGCAACTACCATAGTGACCTTGGGAATAGAACTCAATACTAAGTATGGCCAAGAACAAAGAGAGAACCTAGTTTCTGGTGACATCGTGGAACCATGATGCTCTGATTATGCCCAGACTCCTCTTTGCGTGGGGAAACTAAATCTCCTAATTTATTTAAGTGCCTCTATTATAAATTGGTTACTCAGCTAATTATTAACCAATGCAATAATCCCTTTCACTAATATGAGTTTCAACAGGGGTGCATAAACAATGAATCTTGGAACACTAAAAATAAAATTACCAAAAAAATGCATGCAGATATATGACCTTAGAGAAATCTGAAGGAAGTTGCAAAAATCAACAACAAAAAATAATTCTCAGAAGTATAAATTTCACTTCCTTTTTTTTCCCCCCCTAAAGATTTTATTTACTCAAGAGAGAGCAAGAGAGTGTGTGAAAGTAAGAACACAGGAGAAAGGGAGAAGCAGACTCCCCCTGAGCTGGGAGCCCAAAATGTGATTTGATCCCAGGACCCCAAGATCACCACTTGAGCCAAAGGCAGCTGTCTAACTGACTGAGCCACCCAGGCCACCAGGCACCCCCATACCTCCTTCCTTAAAGAAGGATTGCTAGGACTTAAACAGCATGAGCAAGACTTGCTGATTTGAAGGGAAAAATGAAATTGAAATAATAAACAATGACAAAGTGCCAGTATTCATGCCACTTGTAGAACTTTCTATGGAATGTCATTGGCAACATCAACAGCTATAGCGGTACTGAAAATATTTATTAGGCATCTGTATAGCTGCAAATTATACAGAGGTAAGTAGTGTTTGGATGAATTTGACAGTATGATCTCTGCTTCCAAAGGAACATTCATATATGTATGTTACAACATATGATGAGCTTCAAAGACACAATGATTGCCATCAACAAGAAAAATATACTTCTTGGCAACTGCCAGGACACATCATTTCTTTCCATCACTGGCAAGATCTTGGCTAGAATTCTTTTGGATCATCTACTATTCAATGATGGCAAATGTGCACTCCCAGAATAACTGTGGCTTTAAACCACAGGGCAACTAACAAAATCTTTTTTCTATGTCAGAAATAAGAAAAATACAGAAAGAAGTCTGAATATTACTAAATTTATTGACTGCACAGAAAATTTTGACTCTGTCTGTAGACCTGAACTATGTGTTACTATGTAACTTTAAGTGCCTATGCTTTGTAAGGATCTAAGAAGTTGGTGAGACTGTACACGTTAATTAATTAACCAAAGGTCATTTAAACAGCTACCAAACACCCAGCACTATGCAGATTATAGCTATTTGTATGATTGACTATTTAATGAGTATCTCTCCCATTAGAATATAAGCTTCATATAGAAGGGCCTAAGGCTATCCCATCATCTACAGAATTCCCACTGCCTAGCAGTGTCTGGCTCATATTATTAGATACACAGTAACCATCTGTTGAATGAATAAAGGCACAGTTACAAAACACAATACTTAAACTTCCCGTAGGGAAACAAAACATAAAATAACTGTATCTCATTATCTAGATTAATCTTCACAATTCCCACTGTTTAGGGCAGTGCTGTCTAGTAGAAATTTCTGTAATGATGAAAATGCGCTATAACTACACTGTCCAATATGGTAGCCACCAACCAGATGTGGCAACTGAGCACCTGAAATGTGCTAGTCCAACTATATTAAATTACTCTTTACTCATCTTAAGCTACATAGCTTCATTTGGTTTTTATTAAAATTTTAACTTTAATAAAATTAAAATCTAATTTTTAATTAGGATTTTGGAGTTTTAAGTAAAGAATGGGGAATCCTAACTTGTGTCTTTTTCATTAACGTGTTCCTTCCCCCCTCCACCAGTGCCCCCAAAATATACACAACTGAAAGAAATTTAAGAAAGGTTAACAGGTTGTTTGCCTGGGAATTCCACTCCAAAAAGTTGCAAAGAAAGGGTAGAGGAGAGCTTAGCCATTTTTAACTACATGGAGAATTAACCCAGCATTTCGAGTACCCAGTACTCAAAGTTAAGAGAACAAAGTCAAGCATTTAGAATACAAATAAATCCACAAAAATGATATCTCCATATAGTATTAGATGGGCAGACCATATTCCAGCCTCAACAATGCTGGATGGCTAATTGGACTGTCACATTGCGAACATTCAATGAATTATTCAGTATATATTTATTGAGTGTTTGCTCTGTGTCAAACACTGTTTAAAGCTCTGTAGAGTCTACATTTTGGTGGATGGATAAAGACAGCCAGTCAACAAAGAAATAAGTAAAATAGTATATTGGGTGGTACTAATTTCTAAGGGAAAAAAGAAAGTGGGGAAGAGGAACAGAGCATAAAAGGAAAGGGCTGGCTAGGGAAGACCTTACTGAAAAGATTAAATCTGAGACAAGCTTGGAGGTAAAGACACAAGCCAGCAGACACCTGCAAAAAGAGTTTCAGGCATGGAAACAGCAAGTTCAGGAGACCTCAAATAGGCCGATTTGCCTGGAGCCAAGAGAGCAAGTATAGGAGTGTAGAAGAGATCAGAAAGTCACAGAGGCCACCAGATCAAGAAGAGGTTTGGACACCACTATGCATCCTGAAATGTGCTTCTAAGAACAGTGAGAAACTTGGAGGTTTTTGAATTGAAAAGTGATTTGACTTGCATTTTCAAAGATCTGCTCTGGATGCTATATTGAAAGGAAGAGTGTTGGTGGGGCCTGGGGGTAAAATGAAACAAAACAGACAAAATCCCCTGCCCTCAGTTAGCTTACATTCTAATAACTAGAAGCAAGCAGCAAGTACTTCTCAATTTCACAAACAACTTTTTTTTTATTCAGTTATTTATATAACTGAATTTTGGAAGGAAATGAAGTAGCACAGAGAGGTTAAGTAACATGGTCATGTTATACAATACCTTATTTGGAAAAAATGGTCTTTACAGATGGGACTAAATTAAATATCTCGAGATAAAGAGAGATTCCTGTATTATTCTGGTGGGTCCTAAATGCCATCACATGAATCCTTACAGATGAGGACAGACGGATATTACAGACAGATACACAGAGTAAGACACAAAGTAGAAAACCTTATGAAGACTGAGTAGAGAGAACTGTAGCAAGCCACAATGCCAACATCCACCAGAAACTGGAAGAGGCAATAAAAGATCTGCAGAGCTTCTGGAGGGAGTGTGGCCCTGCCTACAGTTAGATTTCAGACATCTGGCCCCCAAAACTATGAGAAATAAATTTTTGTAGTTTCAAGCCACCAAGTTTATGGTAATTTGTTACAACAGCCCAAGGAATAAGCTATCATACTTCGTACTGTGTTATCTTAACAAATAATTATTCATACATTATCTTTTATTTAGTGAAAGTGTACCATATGCCAGATTCTGGGGCTTTCTAAAAGATGTATTTATTTGAGCGGGAGGGAGAGAAAGAGGGATTGAGCACATGCACAAGTAGGGGGAGGGGCAGAGGGGAAGAATCTTCAAGCAGACTCCCTGCTGAGCACAGAGCCCAGTGTGGGGCTCAGTCTCACAACCCATGAGATTGTGACCTGAACCAAAACCAAGAGTCTGACACTCAAAGGAGTGAGCACCTAGGTATCCCCACATTCCATTCTTAATACCAGGAATAAAAATGTAAACAAAACAAAGTCCCTACACTCCTGGACATGTACACAAATGATGTAATTCTAGAAAATAATAAGCACAGTGAAGAATATAAAAAAATGAGATGGAATAGGGAAGGACTGGTAAGAGGACTCCGTTAGGCAGTGGAGTCAAGAAGGCATTCTCAGAAATCATGCCGTTTGAGCTGAGCCTCATGATGATGAGGGACAAATGCCCATACAAATAACAGGAGGGAGATGTTCCTGACAGAGGGAACAGAGTAGGGCAAAGATCTAGAACCAAAAATATTTGGCATATCAGAAGGCCAATATGGCTGGAGTGGATGAAAAACAAAGGAAGAGAACTGTAACGTAGGACATGTAGGCCATTTGTATCAATTATCTACTGCTACAAAAAAGCTGTGTAACAAACACACACAAAAGTTCATGTCTATAGCTTATGCTTCTAGAATCAGCTGAGAGTCTGCTAGGCAGCTCTACTGACCTCAATTGGGCTTGCTTTAATGTCTAATGTTTGAATTGGTATCTACTGATCTAGGAAGGCCTCAGCTATAGCAAATGGGGCTCTGCTCCATGTGGCACTCTCTCCAGAAAGCTAGCAGGGGAATGTTCTCATGGTGATGGCAGAGGTTCAACAGAGAATATCCAGTGTGCAAGATGGGTTCAAGCCTCTGCCTATGTAATATCTGATACCTTTTCCTTCATTAAAGCTAGTCATTTGGCTGAGGCCAAAGTTAAGGAGTGGGCAGGTCACCCTGCCCACAGTGGAAATACACAGTTACATGGTAGGGATACAGAAAAAAATGAACAACTGAAGCCATTAAGGCAAGCTTCTGCAATATATAGGGCCTTGATAAACTAATGAATGTAAGAAGCAATTGTTTTTTAAATAGGATAATAGTGTATTACAAATGTAGGAGTTCAAAAAAAGGTTTTGACTATAATACTCAGAGAAAGCTACAAAGATAAGGGTCTTGAAAGATATTTTTTTTAGATGGGTGGAGGGACAAGATGAGGAAATTTTAAGAGCAGAGAATAACATGAACAAAGTTATGATGGGAGAAAAGAGCACTGTATACACAGAATGAAGACGGTCATGTACACCAGTATCAAGATGTTTCCATCTGATTCAGTCTCTATCACAAACAGAAAAAATGAAGTAGAACAAACAAATCTCATATGCATCCTACATAATAGAAACCACTCCATTTCAAAATATTTTGAGAGTCTAGAGTTCACAATGTGATAATCAGGAATGTCTGAGGACAGAAAACAGCCATGAGAGTACAAACAGAAGATTCCAAACATGTGCAACAATGAAGTCTCAATGTAGTATTTACCATAACGGTGAAGAAACCTGAAATTATGAATCAATGTATACAATACAACAATCCTTTTTGGTAACCCAATGTTGAAAGCTATCATCACATTGTTATTTTGGAAGCATGCTATCAGATGACTCCAAAATTGCTAAGAATCAAAACAATATCCAAGAATTTTCTTTTCAAGGCAACTAAAAAGTTTGGCCACAAACATAATCTCAAGCATGTTCATGTAACTCTTGAGATTACTTATATCTTGATTCATGGCATTAAGGTTTTAAGGCAATTCTCAGGAATTTTTTAAGCTCTAAAAACTGGTAACATATGGATCACTAGAACTGGCTCTTCATCTGGCTCTTTAATTATTAATTCTGCTTGTCTGACACTAATAGCAACATATCATCCAGTAATGAGACTCTGGGAAACAGCCAGTCCACTAGTGTTCATAGGTAGATATGAATTCAAATCTTTATACAATTAAGTAAAAAAAAAAAAGGAAACTTCATGCAAAGCAGGCCCCTAATTCAAATACATATTGTAACAATATAAATATTTACATCAATTACAACAATATATTTATATCAATTAGCAGCTGGAACAAAAAAAAAAAGAGCATGGAACAAAGCTTGAGGATAACAATGTTTCTACTCACCTGGTCTCATATTCACTGGACTAATTCCAGTAGAACATCACCAGTTCTCTGCATATCTTTGACCATCCCACAAACCTACTACACTGAGCCTGGTGACAAGATTCTCTACCCATCCCCATTGTAGGAGCAAAACTTAAAAGCTTTATAGCTTCCACAACCCTCAGCAGGGCCCCATATCCATGAAGAATCTCTAAGCCCACACTATGAGCCTGAGCCTGCATGCTGGGAGACTTGAGTCTATCCTAAGCCCTCAAATTGAAGACAGATTGAAGTTGATTCTTCCCAGAAAGACTGGAGTCAATTCATCAACTAAATTCAAACTCTCAGAAGTGTAACATCCTAATTTCACTGTTGAATCTTCAATGGCCTAAATGCCCATCAGGATCTACCCTTCCCTGAGTACTACATAAACACCATACACAGACAGAAACACCACCCCCTTCTAAGAAGTGCAGAGACTAATTCTTTTGCCGGCCAAATCCACCTTGCCGTATACCTTACTGTTCTTGTTCACTATCAAAATGTGAGCACTCCAGTCATCCATCTCCTCCACACTGTCATCTCCAAATAGCTCTGTGCTTCCTTCTCTCTCCCTCCCCAGTTTGTACTATGCTTTCTGGGTAATGAACTCCTTATAACCTTCTCCACTTCACTGATATATTTTTTTAAAGATTTTATTTATTTGATAGGGAGAGATACAGTGAGAGAGGGAACACAGGCAGGCAGGAGTGGGAAAGTCAGAAGCAGGCTTCCCCCCGAGCAGGGAGCCCAATGCGGGACTTGATCCCAGAACCCTGGGATCATGACCCGAGCCGAAGGCAGACGCTTAACGACTGAGCCACCCAGGCGCCCCCACTTCACTGATATTTTAACCACCACACATACTTAAGTGTTGGGAAGGGGAATGAATGTCATTTTTATTCCACACTGTCAATAACATGTAAAATCTGTTACATGAGTCCCATAAATTCAGCAATGCTATTTCTTTCTTTATTATCATCATGCTATGATATCTTCCATCTTCCAAGAGAACTATTCCCTTGGTGTCACACCCTCTCCTGTCCACAGCCCAATTTTTCTGTATTCCTCAGCATAAATTGCTCACATAGGTTTTTTATATTTAACATCTCCACTATTCTCTTCCTGCTCTTTCTTAAATCCTCTCCTATAGGGGTTTAGTCTCTACTAACATCATTGAAACTTCAGCAAGGTCACCAGTGACTATCATATGACCAAATCAAAGATGAATTCTCAGTTCTTATCTTACCCAGTATCATTCGTGCTTTTCTACATTTATTGAGATCATGTTCTTACTCCTTTATTCAATTAATATGGTTAAATCTGATTTTTTTAACTTAACTCTACATTTCTGAATTAAACCTCACCTGAACATTAATTATGATCCTTTCCATATTACTGGTTTCTACTTGAAAATACTTTGTTTAGAATTTTTACATCTATGTTTACGAGAAAGATTGGCCTGTTGTTTTCACTTCTTATAATATCCTTGTCAGGTTTGGTGCCAAGTTTATGCTAGACTCAAAATAAGTGTTGGGAAATGAGCAGGATTCAGACAAGCAAAACTAAACACACACACAATTTGTCACAGGCATTCTATCTCATGCAGTTGTGGAAGCTAATTAGATAGTCTCCATATGTTTGTAGCATCTGGTGTTGGAGTCCACAAGGTAGGCACTTGGGAAGGAAAGATGGACATAAAGTAGGGAAGAACAGGACAAGCTGAAACTCAAAAGGCATGAGCTGAAACCAGTGAAAACAGACCAAAACTCACATCTGATCTTTCTGCATCTGACATGTCCTGTAGGAGGGCTAGTGCCCTTTATCACAGAACTATACACAAACACACACACACACACACACACACACACACACACACACACACACACATCCCAGGAGTCAGAAAAACAAAGTAGATCTAGGGGAAGGTAGAGCAGTTGCAGGCCTGACTGCTACCCAAGCCAACCAGATGAGTCAGCAGGTAAGCAACATTATGTGTAAGCTACAAAATGAATGCTGACATTTCTGTCCTCTAAGTCTCATATAAAAATGTCTCTTGTGGCCAACTCCAATTAGAAACATACAGATAAAGGGAATGAAATTTTGGAAAATGTAATTCAGTCTAGGCAAGCTGATACATTACAAAGCTACCACAGAAACTATTTCTTCTTTTTCTATTTTCTGATAGAGTTTTTGTTAAGATTGGTATTATTGTTTGGAAAAATACACCAGTGAGGGCATTTGGGCCTGGAGTTTTCTTTGCAATAAAGGGTTTTAATTTATGGATTCAATTTATTTAATAAATATAGAAATATAGAAATGTTTAGATTTCGTATTTTTTTGTACCAGCCTTATGTCTTTTTTCCTACTGTATTTGTTTATCTCAGGGGACTATTTCCCTCAGGCTGTCTGTATTTGTAAATAAAGTTTTATTGGGACACAGCCATGCCCAGTTATTAAATATTATGTATAGCTGCTTTCATGCTGCAATGGCAGAGCTGAATAGATTTGACTGTATAGTCCACAAAGCCTAAACTATCTACTATCTGGCGCTTTACAGAAAAAGTTTGCCAACCCCTGATCTATCTCATCTAAATTTATTGGCAATGAGTTGATCATAATATTTAATTATTATCTTTGTTAATTTCTATAAGATCTGTAGCAATATTCTCTTTTTATGTTCCTAGTATTAATAACTTCTGTTTTTTGGCTTTCTTAATCGGTCTTACTACAAGTCACTAAACTCTCTCTCTCTCTCAACATAAAATTTTTCTATTCTATGATTGCATTTTATTTTCTTGATTCCTGCTCTTATATTTAGTAATCTCTTTGAGTTTACCTTGCTGTTTTTTAACAAGTTCCTTAAGATATAAGCTTAGATCATTAATTTTTCAATCTTTATTTTTGAAAATATGCATTTTAAAGTTATATATTTTTCCATAAACACTGCATAACTAAGCCCCATATTATACCATATTTTCATTATCTTCAGTTCTAAATATCTCTGAATTTGTTGTGATTGCCTTCTCCAACCATACATTACTCAAAAATGCATTGTTTAATATCTAAACATATGTAGATAGTCTTAGCTGTTTTTTTCTGTTAATGATTTCTGTTTTAACTCCAGAGTGATAAAAGAATATGCACTACGATTTCAAATATGAAATTTGTTGAGACAAAGAGTATTCAAAGCAGTTTTGAAAATGAACCAAGTTGAGCCACTTATATGCTTGACTTCATTATTATAAAACTATAATAATCAAGATAATATGGTATTGCAATAAGAGTCAACAATTAGGTCAAGAAAAAATCAGAGGGTCCCAAAATAGGTCTGTATTTTGGTCACTTAGTTTTTGAAAAAGGCATCGAAGCACCACAATGAGGGAAGGAAAATCTTCTCAAAATGGTACCTAAATAGTTGTATATCCATATAAAAACAGGAACTTACTAAACACTAACTCATACTCACACCATACACAAAAACTAATTTGCAATGGATCATAATAGACCTAGATGTAAAAACTAAAACCATAAAACTTTTAAAAGATATATAGAGGAATATCTTTGAAGTCTTGAAGGTAAGCAAAAATTTCTTAGGACACAGAAAGTAATAATGATAAAAGGAAGAATTGATAAATTAGCCTTTATCAAAATTAAAAAACTTCTGTTCATCTACACACCCAAGTAAGAAAATGAATAGTCAGGAGATAGAAAAAATACACACACACACACACACACACACACACACACACACAGAAAAGATTGGAATTCGAGATATTTAAAAACTTCTTACAACCAACAACTTAAAAAAAAAAATCCTTCCCCACAAAAGAGCAAAGATTTAAAAAGACACTTCACTAAAGATATGTGAATAGCTAATAAGTACATGAAACATGCTCAACATCATTAACATGGAAATGCAAATTAAAACTACAATAAGATATCACACTTCATCTACCAAAATGACTAGAAATAAGAATACTGACAACATCAAATATTGGTGAGAATGTGGAGCAACCAAAGCTCTAATAAATTCTTGATTGAAGTATAATACGGTAGAATCATTTAAAAAAAATAATCTGATAATTTCTGGGGCACCTGGATGGCTCAGTCAGTTAAGCCTCTGCCTTTGGCTCAGGTTATGATTCCAGAGTCCTCCCTGCCCAGCAGGGAGTCTGCTTCTCCCTCTCCCTCCGCCCCTTTACCCCCACTCATGCTCTCTATCTAATAAAATCTTTAAAAAAAATAATCTGGGAGCGCCTGGGTGGCTCAGTGGGTTAAAGCCTCTGCCTTCGGCTTAGGTCATGATCCCAGGGTCCTGGGATTGAGCCCCGCATTGGGCTCTCTGCTCAGTGGGGAGCCTGCTTCCTCCTCTCTCTCTGCCTGCCTCTCTTCCTACTTGTGATCTCCATCTCTCTATGTTAAATAAATAAATAATATCTTTAAAAAAAATCTGATAATTTCTTATAAAATCAAACATACATCTACCCTATGACCTAGCAATTCCATTCCTAGGTATGGACCTAAAAGAAATTCTTTAAAAAGGTCCACAAAAAGGGTGCACCTGGGTGGCTGTGGGTTAAGCCTCTGCCTTCGGCTCAGGTCATGATCTCAGGGTCCTGGGATCGAGCCCTGAATCGGGATCTCTGCTCAGCAGGGAGCCTGCTTCTCCCCTCTCTCTCTCTGCCTGCTCTTCTGCCTACTTGTGATCTCTCCCTGTGTCAAATAAATAAAATATTTTTTAAAAAGGTCCACAAAAAGACTTATACAAAAATGTTCATAGAAGCTTCATTTATAACAGAAAAAAAAAGCAGATAAAACACAAAAGTCCGTCAAAAGGAGAATGGATAAACCAACTGTGACTTATTCAAACAATGGTAATAAAATGGAAAGAACTACTGCTTCATACAACATCACAGATAAATGTCAGACATGGTGAATAAAAGCAGCCTTATGCAAAAGACTACATACTGGAAGACTCCAGAATGGGCAAAACTAATTCACAGTACAAAAAATCAGAAAAAAAGATTGCCTCAGAGCAGAGGTCTGGGGTGAGGAGTGAAGGCAGTTAACTATGAAGAGGCAAGAGATAACTTTCTGAGGTGATGACAATGTCTGACCTTGAAAGGAGTTTGGGTTAGGCAGCTGTATAGATTTGTCAAAACTCACTAAATGCACATTTGTGAACTGTACAATTTTTGTAAATTTTACCTTAAAAGAAAAATTTGTAAGCAAATATTAAATTCTAGTTAATGATCAACATGTTGAAGTATTTAGTGGAAAGTATGTTGACACATATATTTTGAAATGCATTAGAAGAATAAGATGATTAAGGGAGTGACAGAAAGACAAATAGATAATAAAACAGGTGTAATAAAATATTAAAGGCAGAATCTAGGTCGAGATGTATGGATTATTCACTGTATAAATTTGGGAAGGAATTTAAGCTTTCTTACATCTTTTGGTAATATAAATGAGCAATCTTGGCTTTTAGATTCATAAAATTGGCCATTAAGAAATTCAGGGTTCTCAGTAAACCAATGAATAATCCCTTTGATTTGTATTGCAGTTACTGGCATCACAGGGCAAAGATCTGTCAGTTGGAGGGAAAACAAATTTCAATAAAGCAGTTTTCAAATATATGGTATTAGTAGTTCTCCATTAAATGAAGATCGCATCTGATATAAACCTTTAGCCTTTCCAAGGTTTTCTGAACCACCCAAGCCCATCTGGCAATAGATTTTCTTCTTCAAAGTTCCTTTCTACCACTTGGGGACACTTAATTTTCAGCATCAATGGAAAAGAAATCTACTACGCTCCATTGCACATCAGAGTAACCAATTTTTTTTAAAGTTATCATTTAAGAAAATTGGAAACTATCTCCATAATTAAATGGTTAGGAGAAAACCTCATACTGTTCAGAGGCTATGACAATTTAAGCAAAATAGAGGGAAACATCAACTAATTTTTCTTAACTGTTAAAATGGTTTGAATTTGGTCCCAATTTTGGATGACGATCAGCCAAACCAATTCATCTAGTGGAAATTTAGAACAAAATACGTAATTATAAATATTTACTGCATTTCCAAAACAGCAGCTAAGAAAAAAAAAGTTTACCATTAACAAGACTTTTATAGATTAAATAGAATCTCCAAAGCATGTTCAAACCCTGGGAAACAAAGCAAGGCACAGCTAACAACATTAAAAAGCCCTAAGAGGAAAGTCAGAGGATATTGGAGTCTTTTATTATAAATACACTCTCAGAAAACATATCCCTAATAAGACATATCCCTAATAAATAGTCCCCAAAAGAATCAGCAGGTGTTTCCACCTCTAACAAAATTTAAAGAAATCAGAATATTAAATAGTATTGTCCAAGAACTTGAAATAAACACCTATAACACAAGAGTTAAATAAAAAGGAAAATTGAATATGCAATATTTTTATATATTTTATATGCAATAGTTTATATATATACATTTTGTATAAACAGATTCCCTTTCAGAGAGAATTTTATACTAAAGAATGAATTGATACATCCAATTTCAGCAACATGGCAGACTACTTGTGTAGAAACCACCTCTCAGTAAAAAATATCTTAAAATGCTCAACAAAAACATCTTTTATAAAGTATGACTGCACTGGTGGTAAAATAAGGGACACCATAGGAAGCTAGAGAAGAAAAAAAATGCAGTATTCCACAGGAGTTAAAAAGGGTTAGAGACAGCATTTACTCTGAGAGATTCTGTGAATTCCTGGTGGCCTAGCACCTGGTTTTAACAACCCACATATGCTGGGACAGAAGACAAACCTTAGGACCCAAGTAAAATGAGAGATCAGATCAGAAAATCCCACATAAAGCTGGGAACCCCCATAAGGAAGTAACTATAAAAAATCCAGCTAGTAGAAGGAAACAAGCTTATGTTGGCAAAAGCTCTGAGAAGAAGGGGGAGAGGGGAAGTGGGAAGAAAAAGCATATATTGTCCTAAGAATTCCCAATGACAAAGGCATACTAACTTAGTTTGGTATTTCTACTGACTCTGTGGCCTGAAAAGGCTCAATAAGAAATTGTAAAGTGGCCCTGGATTTCTGTTCTCCAGGGGAGTGGCAGAAGCAAACACAGGAATTTCAAGAACTCCTCTGGACACAGTTCAATGAATATATGCAAAAAAATGAAAATTCACTAAACACATGAAGAAGATACCATAAGCGAGGGATCAGCAGAAATAAGAAACTAAAAACTCAAACAGGGAAGACAGCAGATACTAGAATAATTGGATAAATATGAATGTTTAAAAATAAATGTTTTAATAGATTTAAAGCAATAAAAAGGACCATTTTTTTTTATCCCAACATGATGCCTGGGAGAAAAACTATACTAATCTACCGATATAAGATATATAGAGTTTTTCTGAAAATATGGGCCTTTTAAAAGAATTTCATTATATTGCTACTGACTTATGTGTCTCTTCTACTCCAGAGATTTTTTAAGTTTCTTATTCATCTCCTTAGGCATGGTTCCTCAGAGAAATTTTTAATTTAGTTATTTCTCTAGCCTATGTGAAATAATTAATGATATTTAAACAAATTCTTAATTAAGAACTAGAATTCATAACTTAAAGAATTTAAGATGTGTGATTTGTAACTAGAATAATCATTTTCTTAGTAATGTCTTGTAAATTTTAATGTCCAGGTAGGGCTTTTATTCCCTTTCAAAATAAATAGAACAAAACTGAGAAAAAAATATATAAATAAATATGCTGAATAACAGAAACCCACAACTGACCAGGCAGATCCGAAAAGGAACTAAATAGAATTTTTAGAAATAAAATATATAAGGAGTTAAATTAAAAGCTCAATACATGGACCGCCTGGGTGGCTCATTAAGCGTCTGCCTTCAGCTCAGGTCATGATCACAGCGGGCACTTGGGATTGAGCCCTGCGTCAGACTCCCTGCTCAGTGGAGAGTCTGCTTCTCCCTCTCCCTCTGCCTGCCACCCCACCCTCCGGCTTGTGCTTTCTCTCTCTGTCAAATAAATAAATAAAATCTTAAAAATAAGTAAATGAATAGAAATAAATAAATAATTTTTTTTAAAAAGCTCAATATACAGTTGAACACCAGATTAGATACAAGTAAAAGTGCACTGGTAAGCTGGAATATAACTGAATAATTATTTAAAATGCACAGAGAAGGAAAGAAAACGTAGGGAAGAGAGGTTATAAGATCTAGAGGACAGAGTAAGCAGGCAGGCCCAATGTATATCTATTGGGAATTCCAAAAGGACAAATAGAACAGGGGAGAAGCGATATTCAAAAGAATAATCACTAATAATTTTCCAGAATTCAAAAGAAACTCTCAACCCTTAGATTCAAGAATGCAAGCCAGGGTAAATTAAAAGAAATCCAAACCCACATACGTCATGTGCAACTGCAGAACATCAAAGCCAAAGAGATTTTAAACGCAGGCAGAGTACAGAGATTACCTAAAACGACATCATGATTAAAACCAACAACTGATATCTTACCAGTAACAATGACAATCAGAAGACACTGAAATAGTAATGTACTAAGTGTACTAAATGTTAGTACATTAGTACTAAATGTACTAATGTCAACTATATAACTGTACAGTCAATGGCACTATTTTTCAAGAAAAATAGCAAAATGTATTTAATTAAAATAAAACACTAACAGATCCTCACTAACTTAGCATCTAACTTAGTATATTTCAGAAGCTTATAATTCAGAAAGAAGAAAATTGTCAAAGGAAGATCTCAGATGTAAAAAGAAATGGTGAGGGGAAAAAAGTAAACTTGTAAGCAAATCTAAACAAATTGTTAACTGTGTAAAACAGCATAATAATTTTTAATTTATTTCATTAAAAAATCAAGAAAGGACTTAAATCTTAGAGAATAATAGCATATAAATTAAGAATAGCAGTACCTGGAGTTAAAGATTCTACGGTGTTTACATTACTTGGGAAGAGGACAAAAATACTGATTAACTTGAACATAAATAACTGAAGATATTAAAATGTTTAGGGGGGTACCTAGGTGGTTCAGTCAACCAAGCATCTCACTTCAGCTCCTGTCATGATCTCAGGGCTCCTGGGATCAAGCTCAGTGTTTGGGCTCTGCACTCAGCAGGGCATCTGCCTCTCCCTCTCCCCTTATCCTTCCCCAACTTGTGCTCTCTCTCTCTCTTAAATAAATAAAAAAAGAATAAATAAAAATAAATAAAATGTCTAGGGTACCCTCTAAAAAAACAAAAAATAAATTAAACTTAGCCAGAAGGCAAGAAAGGGAGGATGTGGTGGGGAAAATGTATTAGAACAAATAAACATCACAAAATAAGATAGTAGTACTGAATCTCAATAATTCAGTAAACGAAATAAATGTAAATGGGCTAAAGTCTCCAAGAAAAGGCAAAGACTGTCAGACTAAATATTCCAAATTCAGCTACATGGTATTTACAGTAAACACATCTAAAACATAAAGATACAAGAAAAATAATAGTAATAGACACATTATTAAAGCTGGAGGTCATTATACATGATTTGGTTTATGAGGAAGATGAAACAATTTCTAATTTGAGTGTCCAAATAACATCAGCTCAAAATAAGCCAAAAATTGCAAGCTACAAAAAGAATTAAGTAAGTTCATTGCAGTGAAAGATTTGTATTCCCTTCAGTAATTGATAGTCCATGTAGACAAAAAATACACAAAGCACACAAGACTTAAACAACATATTATTATGTTTCATTTTATGGACACATAGAATTCTGATCTCAACAATAATGTAAACATTCTTTTCAAGAATAAATAGAACTTTAATGTAAAATGAAGATATTATAGGCTATAAGGCAAGTTTCTATATGTTGAACTATATGAAACTGGTATTTGTATGTCAAAAACATACAATCATAATTATGTATTGAAAATCATAATTATGTATTGTTTAATCTAAGATTTCAAATACTCTATAATTTATAGACCAAAACTTCTGACAACAATTTTGTTGGAACTTGGTACCCTCTCCCCCAAAATTAAATTCCCATACATTTGGAGTATTAAAAATATCTAAGTAACTGAGGAGCTAAAGAAGAAACAACAATAAAAACAATAAAAATTTAGAATTAAACATTGAACATTCTATTTACCAAAATTGTGGGAATTAGCAAAAATGATAAATAATGGAAAGCATATAGCCTTAAGTGCTTATTTTAATTATAATATTTTCTTTCAATTTAAGAAGTTATAAAAATTTAAAAATAAGCCTTCCCCAGATAATAGAAAGCAGAAATTAATGAAATAGAAAAATAGAGAAGAGCAACAAAACCAAAAGTTTTTTTTTGAAAAGGCTAACCAAATTGATAAAACTCTAACAAGCTTGGTCAAAAAAGGTGAAAGAGAGACAGCAGAGACCACAAGACTATAAATAAACATAACTAAAATGAAATGCAACTACAGATGGAGCAAGGTTTAAGAAATTTAGAAGAAAATACTATTAATAACTTTTTGTTAGCAAATTTGAAAGCTTAAGTGAAATGGACAAATTCTATAATAAATTAAATTCCTAAAACAAACTAAACAGAGAGAGAGAAGCTGAATGTTTCTACAGTTAATGAAGAAAGTGAATTAATCACTAAGGAAAAAAAATCCCACCAAGAAAACACCACACTCAATAGTTTTACAGGAGAGAAAAGAAAAGGAATAAACTTCCTCTCCAGTTCATTATATGAAGCTAATACAACTTTAATGCCAAACCAAACAAAGGCAATATAAGGATGGGAAAGTACATATCAATCTCAGTCAAGATAATAAACACAATGTACTAAATCAAATATTACCACATGGAACCCAATTATATTTTTAAAATGTTTGTTTCACAAACACATGGTTGACTTAACATGAGAAAAATCTGTTCATTTATTTACTAAAGACTGAAGGAGAAAAATGATATGATCATCTCAATAGATGCAGAAAAAGTATTTGATGACATTCAATAACAATTAATGATCAAAAACTATTAGTAAGTCAGAAATAGAAAAGAACATCCTGCAAGTTATAAAGAATATCTATGAAAAACCAAGACTAAACATCATGCTCAATGGCAAAACATTAAAAGCACTCTATAAAATCAATAATACTTGCAAAGATGTCTGTTATCTCCATTTCCAACATTTACTGGAGGTTTGGTCAATATCAGCATGTGTAATCACATAGACACACACACCACACACACACACACACACACACACACACACACACACACACATGAATATAGAAGGACTTGGAAGAAGGAAATAAAATGCCATTATTTGATTATTTATATCAATTGTCTTTATGGAAAACCAAAAAGGACTAATACATTTATAAACTATTTGGAATTACAAAGAATTTAGAAAGTATTTTGTGCATAAGAGCACCACACAAAAGCCAATTGCACATGTATGACCAGCAATAACATTAGAAAAAGTAAATTTTTAAAAGATACCACTTATGGGGTGCTTGGGTGGTTCAGTGGGTTAAGGCCTCTGCCTTTGGCTCGGGTCATGATCCCAGGGTCCTGGGATCGAGCCCCATGTCGGGCTCTCTGCTCGGCAGGGAGCCTGCTTCCTCCTCTCTCTCTGCCTGCTTCTCTGCCTACTTGTGATCTCTATCAAATAAATAAAAACAAAATCTTAAAAAAAAAAGATACTGGGGCGCCTGGGTGGCTCTGTGGGTTAAAGCCTCTGCCTTCGGCTCAGGTCATGGTCCCGGGATCCTGGGATGGAGCCCCACATCAGGCTCTCTGCTCCGCGGGGAGCCTGCTTCATCCTCTCTCTCTGCCTGCCTCTCTGCCTACTTATGATCTCTGTCAAATAAATAAATAAAATCTTTAAAAGAAAAAAGAAGATATCACTTAAAACTTAAAAAATTGAATTATAAAGAACTATAATTGTTTAGACAAAATATATGTAAGAACTTTATGAAGAAAATAGTAAATGTTATTAAAAGAAATCTATA
>ML107677.1:67167-126416 GCA_003697995.1 Taxidea taxus jeffersonii | reverse complement strand
AATCTATATAATCTATATAAATATGGAAAAGTATCATGTTCATGGGTAAGAAAATGAATTATCTTAAGTGTCAATTGCAAAAAAAAGGTATCAACTGCCCTCCAAAATTAATCTATAGAATCAATACTATTCCCTTCAAAATCCCACCAAAGTTTTTACAGAACTTGAAAAGCTGATGCTAAGATTTTTTAAAAAATGGACAAGAATGGTCAAGGAACTGCTGTAGAAGAAAAACTGGTCGGTGAGTAGGGGGTTGGAAAACCTGACCTACCAAATATCAAAAATTATTCTAAAATTACAATTAAGACTGAAGATTTGGCAGTGAAATAAGAGTTCAAAAAGAAACCCACATGTATACAGAAAGTTGATATACTGCAGAGAAATCAGGGCAGATTAGTGAGATCAGGACAAATTATTCAAGAAATGTTGTGAGGACATTTGGAAAAAGTAAAATTGTATCTCTATCCCACATCATACATGAAATTTCAGATGAACATCAAAACATTCAAACTTCAGGATGTATAGGTGTTGATGATCTCATGGTTGGGAAAAAATTTCTAAATGATAACATGTTGAAAATAAAGAGAAAAAAATTTAAATAATAAAATTTAGCAGTTTGGTTCACCAAAACACACCAAAAAGGGCGTTGAGAAGACAAGTCACAAAGTGAGAAAAAATATTTAAAACACGTATAACTAACAAAGAACAATATCCAAGATATATAAAGAACTCCCATAAATCAATATGAAAAACAATCCAAAAGAAAAACAAAGATTTTTTTTTAAAGATTTTATTTATTTATTTGGCACACAGAGATCACAATTAGGCACAGAGGCAGGCAGAGAGAGAGGAAGGGAAGCAGGCTCCCTGCTGAGCAGAGAGCCAGGTGTGGGGCTCCGATGCAGGGTGAGGGGCTCGATCCCAGGTCAGGATCATGACCTGAGCTGAAGGCAGAAGCTTTAACCCACTGAGACACCCAGGTGCCCCGGACAAAGATTTTTTTAATTTATTTTTATTTTTTAAAAAGATTTTATTTATTTACTTATACTTATTTGTCAGAGAGAGCACAAGCAGGCAGAGGCAGAGAGAGAAGCAGGCTCCCCACTGAGCAAGAAGCCCCATGTGGGACTCAACCCCAGGACCCCGGGATCATGACTAGAGCTGAAGGCAGTGGTTCAATCGACTGAGCCATACAGGCATCCCACTTTTTTTTTTTTAAAGAAAAATTTGTTTTTTAAAGAGGATTTTATATAAGAGAAATGATAAATGGCTTATGAGCATATGAAAAAACATTCAACTTCTTTGGGAATCAGAGAAATACAAATTAGATTGGGAGGGAAACAAACCAAGAGACTCTTAATGTCATAAAACAAACTGAGGGGGGTGGGGGGGGGGGGAGGGGTTGGGAGAGGGGGGTGGGGTTATAGTATATGTTTAAATTTAAAAAGCTTAAATAAAAAAAAATTAAAATTAAAAAAATAAATAAATACCAGTTAGTTAGCATACAGTGTAATGTTAGTCTCATGTGTACAATATGGTGATTCAACACTTCCACACATCACCCAGTGCTCATTAAAAAAAAAAAAAAAAAGGACAATAAGATACCCAAGTATTGGTTAGGATATGGAGCAATGGGAACTGTCAAATCTGGCTCACAGGAGCTTAAATTGGCTATTACTATTCTCTAAACATTTTAGCATCAGTAAAGCTGAAGATGTATATTTCATGACTCAGAAATTCCATACCTGGGAATATACTCTAGAAAAATTTTTACACATACGTACCGCAAGACAAATACAAGAATGTATTATCTTACTTGGTGGAGTCAAAATGAGAAATTATTATGAAATATTTAATTAAGCATCATACAACATATTTATCCAAAATTGATATTTAAGGAACACATAAATATTCTCTTCATAGACTTCATTTTTTATTAAATTTATTAATAAATGTCAACAATATCCTTTTGTAAATGCAGAGATAAAACACCTGACAGATCAATTTTTGATATATCACGAATGACTTTTTGTTTGCACTGACAGGCATATATATACTTTAATCACCAAAGACTAAACTGAGCATTTATGAAAGAAAGTCCTTTTTGAAGATTATTTCAATTTAATCAGGATTAAAAATAAATAACACTTTTATCCTTATCAACTTTAAATAAGTTTAGTTTTAATATCATACTTAATCAGAAAATATATAAAAGAAAACAATAAGAATATGGAGAGCCTGGTGTCCTATGGTCTTCCTTAATAACAACCCATTTTCAAGAGACTATAATCTACTCAACAGAAAGTGTTCTGCCAAGGATATTAATCAGATTCTAAGAAAATTCACACTCAAAATAATAAGCCACTAAAACCAAAACAATGTAGGTATTAGCAGCTAAACAAGAAGTCAGCTCTGATGAGTCATTTCTAAAATAATGAACATCTACGTCTTTTCTTTGAAGTGTTCCTATTCAAACTGGAAAATATATAAAGGTAGGAATCACCTACAAAGTAGGCTGACTGAGAAATTTTTCTTCATTTTCCATAGTCTTACTTGACTCCATGCAAACATCAAACTAAGAATGGCAAAAATGAGTCTCTCTTCCTACCTATTAATACTAACTTTTTCTCTGTTTTCTCAAGGCATTTTACTTTCAGCATCCAAGTCCATAAGAAATTTAGAAGATGACATGGTATTTAATACATTCAGGCTGGGGAAAGCCTTTCAGAAGGAAGATACTCCACAAAAATCAGTTGCTGCTCCTTCTCTGGAACAATATAAAAATGACGAGAGCAGTTTCATGAATGATGAGGAAAACAAAAATTCAAAGGTGAGTGGCAATATGACTTATCCTTTCTTCAATGGAAATTTGAATGATTATTATGATACCTTTGAAAGTAAAATTGATACTTTTATAAATAGAAGTATATATAAACCGTCACACTAAGCTTTAGGACAACTGATGAAATTTCATACACACCAGGTTATTCTTTTTCTCTGGAAAACACCTCTTATCCGAAAGTTTTTGCCCAAAAATTTTTATCTAATGCGTTTTTAAAGAGACATTACTGTACAGAGCATCTTTGATCAATGAGGATATTATACAAATATATTATAGTCCTATTACCAGTAAGACAGCTAAAACACAAATCAACCTTTTCTTTTCAGAACACAGACTCCAAACATAATTTCTTAAATCATGGTCTGCCACTGAATCTGGCTATAAAACCTTATCTTGCACTAAAAGGATCTGTAGCTTTTCCAGCTGAAAATGGAGTTCAGAATATTGAATCAACACAAGAAAAGAGAGAAATTGGGGATGAAGAAAACTCAGCTAAATTTCCTATAGGAAGGAGAGATTTTGACAGTGAGTAGTCTTTTAAAAAATTCAATTCTTATATCTTAATATCATGAAAATAGAAACTCGGAGCTTAACTGGATTTGGATCTGATCTTAACAAAATCAAATAAGACCATGGTTCCATTAAGTGACTCCTGCCAAAGATGTGGGATTAAAAGGCATTTAAGAATTATTATAATTCTGATTTATTCAGAATTAGCTATATTAGATCCATTCTCTTATTTCTAATAAATTTTATGTGATTATAATAGTGCTTTAAACAATTTAAACTTTTTTTTTTCCCTCCAGTGCTCAGATGCATGCTGGGAAGAGTCTATCGACCTTGTTGGCAAGTCTGAAACCTGTTGGACAACATCATCTTTTCCGAAGAAAACAAAATCATTTAATTGTCTGTCGGGGGAAAAGCCCTTAACATTACTATGACTTGTGTTATTTTAAATGTTTGTTTCAAAAGAAAGCAGTTGCTAAATATATCTGTAGCCTAAATGATATGATTTATCTGTGCATTAAACTTTGTGAATATTCTGCATAATGACTTACTAGTATTTTTTTAAAAGTTTAACTTACTAACCTTATATACACTTCAGACCAACATAATAAAGAATCATAACTTACGCCTTGCTCTCTTAAAAATTAAGTAGATGCCTTTGGCGAATAGTTTAATATGCACAGAAATCTAAAGCACATAAAAACCAAATTCATAGTCTAAAAAATTGGGTTAACTTTGTCTGGCCAGTAATCAATTTGTCCTTGGCTGTACACTTGTTGTTTTTTGCTATTCTGGCTACTTTGCCACACGATTTATTCTGGAAATTATTTGATGTCTCAGGTTTCTTAATACTTTTATGTTGAGGTGGTTCATTTCCATTATCACAGAGATTATTTTTATCACCTAAATCCACCTGTTTCCTTTTTGAGCTTTTATTTCCTGTCTGGCTACTTGATTTTCTTGCCACTTTTTCAATTTTACTTCTGTTCAGATGAACATTTCCAGAACTTGTTCCAATTGTTGGCCTTCCAACAGATGAATTTACACCTTCTGTTATGCAAGATGAAAAAAGAAAAGAAATTACATAATATTTAGAATCACATGTGAAAATTTTACAATAAACTTTAAAAATCACTAAAGAATATTCAAAAATTTGATTTGCAATCACATATAAGTTACATGATTAACAAATACAGCTACATTACTAGCATATTACTTTCCATTTACCATATCATTTTTTATCCCTCCAAACAACAAATATTTGCTTTCCTTGAATGCATGACACTTAATCTTTAAATGCTACAAGTTATTTCTTAAATATATTTAGTTAATCTGTGTCCTATTCCTCCTAGATTTGTACCTAGGTTTAACTTTTTAAATAAACCCATCTTAAAAATATAAACCTTTACATTTCACATTTCATATTTTTCAAAACAAAATCTTGTTTTACTTAAGTTAAAAACCAATTTGGGATGCCCGGGTGGCTCAGTCGGTTAAACATCTTCCTTTGCTCAGGTCATATTCCCAGGGCCCTGGGATCAAGCCCAACATATTGGCACTCTGCTCAGGGGGGGAGTCAACTTCTCCCTCTGCCCTTCTGCCTGCTCATGCTTTCTCTCTTCAGCATGCTCTTTCTCTCTCTCTCTTTCAAATAAATACATAAAATCTTTAAGAAAACAATTACTATACTAGAATTAAATAGTTATTTAATTACTCAAATAAGTTCAATTACCAGAAAGGTCATTTTCCATGGAAAGTACATACAAAGGCTTGGATGCTGAATTAACATCATTCCATTTATCCTTGTTTATTGTGCAGTCATCTTTATAAGTACAAGCAAACTGGGATCTAATTAAGGTTTGTTTCATCTAGTAACAGGAAGAAAGAAGAACATATACAGTTTTTTAATTTGATTTATTTTGATTTATGTTTTTCATCCAGACAGAAATATATTCTATGATAACCAAGATATAAAATTTCCCTTAAAAACTCCATTATTCACTGGGAATTTTTAACCCTTGATGTCTCATGGTTTACTCATCCATTGCTACACAGGCATTTTTGTTCTTTTCAGTAATACCAGCTTTTTATACTTTTTTTTTTTTACTTTATTTAAGCTTTATTTAAACATGTGATGTAACCCCACCACCCTCACCCAACCCCTCTTCCCCCCACCCCCCTCAGTTTGTTTTATGACATTAAGAGTCTCTTTTGGTTTGTCTCCCTCCCGATCCCATCTTCTTTCATTTTTACTTTTCCTACCACCTTAACTCCCACCCCCACACAGTTTAGAAAAATCAACTTTAGACTCCAGAATATGTGACTACTTGAATATTTAGGAAAATAAGAAAGATGATTCAAATATACCATTCTAGGAAGATCTGACCAAGTGATTTAAGGGTCAAATATTCAAAATAAACTCCTGCATTTATCTTCAAAGATCATAAGTAGGAGAAAATCAGAAAGCTTAATTTAATTCTTAACCACAAAAAAAAGGATGTCAAAAAAGTAATTTTGGAAATGTATTCTGCAAACATAAAACCAGTGGCCACTTTAGGGATAGAAATTAATTTCAGAACAAAGTAACCTCTATGGATAATGCAAATTTTAGTAAATTACAGCTGATGTGTAATGACATTCAGTTATCATGGAGAGAGAGCTTCAAATTGAGATGTCAAATCCTTTTCAGAAATAGATGTTTAAATTTCAGATAAATGAATAACAAAGACCTCAAGAATTCAAAAATTTAACACTTCAAACATAACTATATTATGTTGAATATTACTTATAAAATACTGATTGATAACAATGTTGTTCATAAAGTCTGAAACAGCACAATTTGTATTTTATATTCAGTAGTTAAATATTATATTATACATTCAGAGAGATCATTGCATTAACCAACTTAGATGTTAGCAAAGATAATGGCAGTGAAATCCACAGACTAAGGTTTAAAAGAAATTAGATTAATCCAGTTGCTTCATCAAAGCAAGTGTTTCCAGGGAGCACCTAGGTGACTCAGTTGGTTTACTGTCCAACTCTTGATTTCAGCTTAAGTCATGATCTCAGGGTCCTGAGACTGAGTCCCAGGGCAGGCTCCAAGTTTAGTGGGGAGTTTGCTTCTCTCCTTCTCCCTTTACCTCTGCTCCTCCCCCATGCTTTTGTTCTCACCTGTTCACTTTCTCTCTCTCTCAAATAAATAAATAAATGGATCTTAAAAAAAAAAAAAAAGAAAAGAAAAAGCAAGTGTTTCCAGGATGACTTTAAATCCTTCTGACTAATGATGTCTATGAGAGCTCCAGTTCCCACATCATTAAAAATTATGTTTAATTTGCTTGAAAATTAAAACAATTGGAGTTTGATATTTTCCATTTTAAGCACAAAAATTCACAAAACTGAAAAAAATGTGAAGATGTAAAAGATCAAAAACTATCTTAAGAAGTAGAAGAGGGTAGTAGTAGGCTCTTAATTATGGATGATGGACTACAACCCAATATCTTCCTGAATCTCTATGAATACAACTACTATTTCCATCATGAGATGCCCTAAAATTTAACCAAAGGTTTTAACTAGCCCTTTCTGGACTTTATTAATTCCATAAGTAAAGAATTAAAACAAATGATTAAAGCTATTAAAATAAATTTTGTTAATAAAATGAACTTCATAAAGTTTATACTATATCACATTGTTACTGTAATAACATTATCAAAAACCTTTCATTACTTTCTGCAAAACCAGTACTAACTGTTGATGTTATCTTTATTATTATTATCATTACTATTATCTGTGACATTATACATTTCTTTCATTTCACCAGAGTGACTGCTTAGAGACAATAAACTTATGGCCCATAATGAGTTATAAAGAGTACGGTAAGAGCATGAAGGCAAATGAGTCCTAAGTGGCTGTCTAGGATCGCTTTTGTAGTACCCAGATAGTGAATGCAACTGTGGGTGGCTTGGAGAACTTTAGCATCCCACCACAAAATCTTTATCAGCACCCCCATAAAACACTCTAAATAAAAATACAATAATTATGGGTGCCTGGGTGGCTCAGATGGTTAAGCGTCTGCCTTCAGCTCTGGTCATGATCCCAGGGTTCTGGGATCAAGTTCCGCATCCCAATGCAGGGAGCCTGCTTCTGCTTCTCCCTCTGCTGCTCCCCCTGCTTGTGCTCTTTGGCTCTCTCTGTCAAATAAATAAATAAAATCTTTAAAAAAAATTAAAATACAATAATTATATTATTTAGGACAGGAAATTGATGTTTTCTCAATCTCGTGGTTAGCAAAAACAAACATTTCTTTAGAAAGCTGTGTTATTTTTAATAATTTTTGATACACATCTAAGTAAAAACCTTTCCTTGCTGTGTAAATACAGTCACAAAATAAGTGTCATAGTCCTTACACTAGATTTCCTCTCTTTAGGCCTCCTATAGAGAAATTTGTGAGCCTCAGTGATAAGAGGGTAATTTCAGAAAACCAGAATTACAGGGCAATGGATTTTTAAAATACTGAGAATGGATTCAGATGTAAAAGGAAATAGTTAACCACTTTATTCACCATAAAATATATTATTTATAAAAATATCAAAATATGAGAACCACAACAATTCTACGGTAATCTTTGGATACTTATGTCTAAAGGAAATAACTGAGTATTTACACTGAAGGTATTTTTTCTTTTTGGAAAAGATTTTATATGAGTTTTCCTTTCCCTGCCCTGTACAAAAATCTTTTTATCAATTATGACTTATTAAGTTCCAACTATAAGCACACAGAATACTAAAGATATTACTAAGATGGATCCTATAATTACAAAGACATTTCACTTATAAAATCGCTTTTGACACACAGCTGGACAAATAATAAATTGGATAACAGACTCAGGATTGAAAAGATGTCAGAAAGCTAGAACCATAAGTAGAAAACAATAAGATGAGAGTGAGTGAGGATAAACGAAGTCCTGTATTTAAGTTCAAAATATCAATTACAGATGAGGATAAGGAAAACTTGACTTAAAAACAACATATGAAAAAGAGCTAGAGATTCTCATTGATCATGAGCCTGACTGGAGCCAACAAGGTAATGTCTGGCTAAAAAGATCAGCACAAAAAGAAAATGATGTGATGGGAAAGGCACCAGATTTGTAGTTAAAAGACCTGCTTTCTAATACTGGCCCTATCACTTATAATCTAGATGATTTCGTGTAAACTTAGGAACTTCTCCCACTTATCCACACATAAATGGGAATAATATTTATCTCACAGAACTGTAAGAATTAAATAAAGTTAAAAATTTGAAAGGGCTATGTAAGTTCTAGAGATCCATGTAGATATCATGTGATTGATTAATGTAGTAACAGCTACGAAGACAGTTTTTCTATAGAATAGAAATCTGTTTAATTAGATTCCTCAAGACCAAGCCAACTCTAAAATCATTCTAGGAATGCAACTCAGAAACTGAACTTATAGTCAGCATCTTTATTTTAGTTATTAAAACAATACAAGCTGTACTGGCTTGTATTTATAACTTAAAAGAGATTGCTTTTCCTTTGTTCATAAAAGTTGAATTTTTCTGCACAGGATTAGTGGCTACATAGAATTGAGATTACTTCCTGTTGCAAATCTTCCAAATCTCTCTGTGTATTTGATTTGGAATCACAAACAAGCAAAACAATTCCCTCTTGAAAGTGATTTTGAAGTACTAAACAACTAAGAATATTCATATATGGCTGTTAAAATCATTTTATGTTCAAGTCACATGAGAGAAAAGGATTGAACATTTTCCTTTGTAGAGTGATTTCCCCCCTTTGGAAAGATTTCTATCCATAGTAAAATTGCAATGAACTTCAAACTTGCCAAGAATTGGAAAAGTCCTTTTGCCACAAGCTCTTTTTAAATTGGAATTATCAGTAGGTTCCCAGTTTGAGGAAAATAGTACTTCACATAGGAAAGCCTGACTCCAGCTAAATTAAAACAAATGAGTCAAAATACTGCAAAGTCACAGTCATTCACAGTCTTTCCTGGAGTTAGCCATTAATAAAAAGATAATAAAAGTGCTAAGCCCCATTATGCTGATAAATATATCAACAAGTATGAAAAAGGAAATTATTTTCAACGTACTTATTAAATATGGAACTGAAAATAAATATTCTAAATTTACCTTTTCATTCTTATAGTATTATCTTTTCAAAAAAAACAGATTTGCTACCCTTAATGGTATATGGATTGTAAATAGATACATCAAATAAGCCATTTCTTCATCAGTGAAATTTCATTTATTTTGTTAACTAGCAGAAAGACAATATTTTCGACCTAAGTAGTAGCATTACTTTTTTTATGACTCTTCACTATAATAGAATTACTATGTATTTATTTACTCTTCAGAAATAGCATAAAGTCTTATACCTGAATACAAATTCTTGCTCTTTTACTTACTAACTTTACAATCTAGAAAATGATGCCTTCTAGAATTGAACAATGATTAATTGGGATGAAGGATATAAAATGTCTAGTATAACACTTGACACTTAGTGGGTACTCAATAAATACCAACTTCATTATTTCAGCCCAGTGAAGTCAACTTTAGTCCAATCTAATACAAACATCTCATATTCATTCTAATAAAAAAAAACCGGTCACAAAAAAAAACCCTTTCACTCTCTTAAAGTCTTTGCTTAATGTCACCTTCTCAAAGAGACCTCTACTGATCATCCTATCTAAAACCAAAACACACACACAAGAACACATTTTCCTAACTCCCTTCCCTAGTTTTTATTTTACTCCACAGCACCTTCTAATGTTCTACATAATTCACTTTTTCATTTTGTTCATTATTTGCCTCTCCCAACTAAAATGTAAGCTCCATGAACAAAATCCTTAGTTTGGCAACTGGTGGTGACCTGCTCTGGCCTTCCTTTGGCCTTCCCTTCCTTACTGGACTTGTGCTGGCCTCTTCCTCTGGGCTCAAGCGCTGACTACTTTATGGCAAGGGTAATGAGGAGTAAGTAGAGTGTGCCCACCTCTTAGTGGAGTGTCCTAAGAGTGTGGAATAGAACAAGGGTTGAAAGAGGGTATAGGGATGGGCCAAGGACTTCTATTTAAATTCTTATACCCTAGGGATGCCTGGATGGCTCAGTTGGTTAAGCGGCTGCCTTAGGCTCAGGTCATGATCCCAGCGTCCTGGGATCGAGTCCCACATCGGGCTTCTTGCTCGGCGGGGAGCCTGCTTCTCCCTCTGCCTCTGCCTACCACTCTGTCTGCCTGAGCTCACTCTCTCTCTCTCTCTCTAATAAATAAATCAAAAAAATAAAAATCTTAAAATATTCTTGTACCCTAGCTCCACAAATACCTGGGGAAGATTTGCCCATGACGGCAGGGGTTTTTGTGTTTTGTTCACTGATGTATCCCCAGTGCTAGGACAGAGTCTGGTACCCAGCGGGCATTTGATAGCTATCTGCTGAATGAATCAATTAAGTAAAATTTTAAGACTGTAACAGATATATGCAAGAAAAGCATATGAAGGAAGAGAGACATGAGAAAGCAAAGGCCTAGAGGAAGAAAAAAAAATTTACAGAAGAGATTCTACTCTTTAATAGTGAAGAAAGGAACCATATGATACAGAAATGAGAGAAGTAGACTGGCAAAGAAAAGCTAAATCACCCTGAGGACAAAAACACTGAGATAGAAAAACATGTACAAAGTAAACTCTACGTGGTAAAACCATTTGGCAAAGAACAAGAGAGATGCATACACACAGAGAAAACCTAAATCCCATTTGGGTACTGATAATCATGCCGCTGAGTCCTTAAGTCCCATTATACACACTGGCCCTTTAAAGATTTTAATAGTCCACCTTTCTCAGGTTCTTATGCACATATCCTTACAATAAGCCCTCCAAAAAATTAACTATTCCCCAAAATCACAAAAGCCATATTTTCCTTAACCCTGCCCTACACTATTTATTCACTTACTATGTACAACTACCCAATATATACTCTATACGAGTGAGATAATCTAATATTTTCATCAGGTTATTTGCTTGGCTTGGCAGTCTCTCTTCCATTCTCTCTGCCTATTTAAATCTTATTCTAATCTCTCTCGGTCAGAGCACCAATTCCTGTACTTACTTGTCTCCTGTTATTCTTTTTGTAGGTATCGCTAAACTGCTTTATTTTTTTTTTTAAGATTTTATTTATTTATTTGACACAGAGAGAGATCACAAGTAGGCAGAGAGGCAGGCAGAGAGAGAGAGGGAAGCAGGCTCCTCACTGAGCAGAGAGCCCGATGCGGGGCTCGATCCCAGGACCTTGAGATCACGACCTGAGCCAAAGGCACAGGCTTAACCCACTGAGCCACCCAGGTGCCCCAGAACTGTAACTGTTTTAATATGCTAGCCACATGTCATTCATCAATTAAAATTAAATAAAACTAAAAATCCACTGCCTCGGTTGCAATGGCCACATTTCAAGTGCTTAATAGTCATGTGTGTTGACACAGTTATAGAACATTTCCACAGAAAGTTCCACCAGAGAGCACTATTCTAGAACAAAGCTTATCATCTACAACCCGTGGCATTTTTTTTTTTAAGATTTTATTTATTTATTTGAGATAGAGCAAGAGAAAGAGAGCACAAAAGTGGGGTCTAGTGGAGAAAGGGAGAGGGAGAAGCAGACTTGCTACTGAGCAGGGAGCCTGATGCAGGGCTCAATTCCAGGACCCCAGGATCATGACCTGAGCTGAATGCAGACACTTAACCAACACGTGCCCCATCCTGTGGCACTTTTATGTGCTGCAAATGGATTCTCAAAGGACTCTAGGACATTGTTTTTTGCTGGGTCTGGATTATTGGAACACATATACAACTATATTAGTAAAAAAGACCCTACCTCTGTTCCCCATGTCTTCCCCAAGTTCTCTAACAACTACCACCTGATGTGAAAGAACCAATTAAGATTTAGAAAAAAAATTACTATCATTATATCTTCTAGAAATACCATTTCTTCCTATTTTCTCCTCTGGGACTCTAATTAGGCACATGTTAGACTTTTTCTAATTGTTCTAATGATAGAAAGTCCAGGTTTACGACCTATGCTATGTCCAGTTTACTATTAAGCTCATGTAATGAGTCGTTAATTTCAGATAATGTTTTTATAGTTCTGGGATTACAGTTTTATACATTTTTTTTAAGATTTTATTTATTTATTTGTCAGAGAGAGCAGGAGCGAGCACAGGCAGACAGAGTGGCAGGCAGAGGCAGAGGGAGAAGCAGGCTCCCTGCTGAGCAAGGAGCCCGATGTGGGGACTCGATCCCAGGACCCTGGGATCATGACCTGAGCTGAAGGCAGCTGCTTAACCAGCTGAGCCACCCAGGCGTCCCCAGTTTTATACATTTTAATTCTCTGCTGGAATTCCCCAGTTTTTCACCCATTTTTCCCATCTTTCCCTATAATTACTTTCATATGTCGAAAAAATTTTTTAAAGATTTTATTTATTTATTTGAAAGAGAGGCAGTGAGATAGAGAGCATGTGAGGGGAGGTCAGAGGGAGAAACAGACTCCCAGTGGAGCTGGGAGCCCAATGCAGGACTCGATTCCAGGACTCCGGGATCACGACCTGAGCCAAAGACAGTTGCTTAACCAACTGAGCCACCCAGGAGCCCTTTGTCGAAAAATTTTTAATCCCTAGTCTGCTAATTCAAATATCTGGATTATTTGTAAGTCTGACACTGTTTTTAGTTTTCTCTCTTACTTAAAAGACAAATCTTCCCATCTCTTTTCATGTCCAGTATATTTTATTTTATGCTGGATACTGTGTATAAGGAAACTGTAAAGGCTCCAGGTGAAAAACCTTCTTCTATCTACAAGGGTTTCTCTTGTCTCTATTAAGCAGACAGAACGAAGGCCTGATAACCTCAATGCAGTCAGGGACTGAGCTGACTAGCTAGGTTGCTACTTGTCATGACTTACATTCGACTTCTGGTTCTTATCTCTTCCTTGGGAATGTCCCTCCCGGGCTCCAGTCAAGAACTTCATAGTTTTCTATCGTCTCTGACCTAAAAGGCTAGAGGATTCATTCTGCCTTTCAGAGGTTTTTAACATTATGCTCTTTGGCCTTCCACCTTACTTCATTTCCAAATATTACAAATATGTGAAAGAAGACAGCTATGTGTTGAAGGGGGATCGCACTCCTCAAGCAGGGCCTTGTCTTCTACCTATCTCAAGAGCACAGGTGATTTAGTTTACCAAGTCGAAGCTCCTTAGCCTCCCATCATTCAGTTTCAAAATCCAGCATATGTACAATAGGTAAAAATAACCGTGCATTCAGGGTTCCTAAAGTTTCCAAATTATTGCCAGTGCCTCAAGATACCCACAAACTTTGTTGGTTCCTCTTTCCCTCAGTAGAGGTCTTTTACCTGGGCCAGCAGCAACCCTTGACTCATACCTGAAACTGGTAAATAATTCCAGGGAAGAATGCAGTTGCTAATACGCTGCTCACCTCAGAAAGATTTTACCCTCCTTAGATTTTTAGTTTACTTAAACTGCTTCCCTATGTCTTTAAAATATATTCTACCCTATTTATCTGCTTTTTATTTTGTTCCTGTAGCAGAAATGGTATTCTGCCATAACCTACTACATGACCTACTATATCCTACTAGTTCAAAACAATAGCCTCCAAATCTGTGAGTGATTTCTTGATTCTGTTCCCTCATTTGACAGCATTTCCTTTTTTACTTTATTTTCTCCTCAGTTATATTTTGAAGGCTGCATACTTTCTGTTATTCCTCATTTTTCAGTAGCCTGAGGAGTAGTGGAGGCAGAAGTAGCATTTATCAGAGGAAACTGTTTGAAAACATTTCTTGGTTTCCACTCTTTCCTAAGAGTTTATTATCTATGTGCTATAAGAAGTTTTACTCCCTCTACTTAGCCATTATATCTCATTCAAATGGGAGGAGATCATTTGAGTAATTTCCCTGGTATATTATGTGGCATTAGAGGCATTTGTGTGTGTAAGTTCCAGGGTTCATTTTTCACATTCAAGCCACATTACTATCTAATTGCCACTTCTACTATTTCTCTGATAAGGGGGAAAAAAAGAATACACACACTTAGTTGGCTCCTCAGTTTGGGAAATATGAGTGATAATTCTCAGATCTGTCAACTCACTAGTATAGTATCCAGGGATTGGGCTGTATTAAGCTGCTAAGTCATGCTGTGCCTCTTCCCTCTAAAATCTTCAGTTTCTTTCCTTGGCCACTGGTTTTGAAGTTATTGTATCTAACTGCATTATTTTTTTATTGTTTGCTCTTGGTGAATGTTTTTGTTAGTTATTATTTTATAGACATTTTAAGGAAAGAGAAATCCTATGAGTTAAGCTCAATCTACCATTTTAATTTGGATATACTCAGAGTTTTCTAAGACTAAATGTTAAACTTGGATATCTAATTAAGAATTTTCTAAGAAAAAAAAAAAAGGATTTTCTAACAGCATGAGCACTGGACTGCCTGACTGCTTACAAAGGTACCGGAGTTATTGACAGTCTATTTTTCACACTACCTGAGTCCTAATTTTCACTGTCCCAACAACTCTATGTTTTAAAGATCCAGTATTTTCCAGATCAGCTCACCTAAGTTATTAAATCAGTTAATGCTGATTTTTCTATGTATTACTGTATATATATGGGGAGAAAATTAGACTCAAAATAAGGAAAAGACCTGTCATGTGACTTTTCTGTTGTGCTTGCTGTGCAAAATGTGAAAGGAATAAAACTAATTAATTTACAGGGATATAAGGATGTATCTTCTTGAAAATCTCTTAAGAAAGAGGTATGAAGATACTTGCATGAACTGTTTGGAATTGGGGGTGGGGCGGGGGATGGGATGTAAACATTTTCTAAAGGCTCCTATCAAAATCATGAAGGTTCGGGAAGAACCTTCTGATTTCTATCACAGGGGAATTTGACTGTCATGGACAAGTTTTCCAATAAGCAACAGTAGGAAATAAAACTTGAGGACTTAAAATTAATATGGTTTCACAAGATTTTGTGATCAGAGGGGTGTCTATCTTTATTCATAAATGGGAATCTAGGGGCAACTGAGTGGCTCAGTGAGTTAAAGCCTCTACCTTCGGCTCAGGTCATGATCCCAAGGTACTGGGATCGAGCCCCGCGTTGGGCTCTCTGCTTGGCAGGGAGTCTGCTTCCCTTACTCTCTCTCTGCCTGTCCCTCTGCCTACTTTTGATCTCTGTTTGTCAAATAAATAAATAAAACCTTTTAAATAAATAAATATATAGGAAACTAAAACCTAAGAAAAGTTAATTTGCCCCATATAATAATGACATGAATTCTTCACAATTACCATCTACAACATCAAAATTCTAAGTTCCTTAATATCTTCTATTTTTGAAGTGCTCTTTCCAAGATACTATTTCAACTACAGATCATATATTCTTCCCTGGCTAAAAAAACCATATGCAAAAAAGAGCAAAAGTAATCAGATAATAAGACAAAAAGCTATTAAACTACTTTTCCATAGTTACTTCGTAGTAAATATTAGTAACATTTTTTTGTTATTCCAACAAAATACTTTAGCTGGCTATGATTCAGCTGTATACCTGGCTAAACCAATTATTTTCACACTTTGCTTTTATAAAGATATAAAATATCTTTATACACTATACAGTAAAATGCAATCATAAACACCAATTCCTTCCTCTCTCTATTGCCATTTAGTGTCAGAGCCAACTAGACTAAGCCTATTAAGTAACGGAAGCAATGTAAATTTAATCTCATTAGTATTTAACCATGGCTTTGCACACTGGCATAAAACATTTCATAGTAGTTATGAGATCTTAGATAAGGTATTTTCTCAGGCTTTTGAGACTGTATTAGATAATCTCTCTTCTACTTCCCAAAACTTTCTAAATTTGTCTATACATTTTATAGTAATTAGCTGACTCTTAGCAGTTTCTAAAAAAAATAAAAAATAAAAACATTCTCATTCTTCATATAGTCTCATTTTGATTTTCTTAATTCTAACAAAATATCCCAATGATCTTTTCTTAATTTAAATTCAATGAATTAATATATAGTGTATTATTAGTTTCAGAGGTAAAGTTCAGTGATCCATCAGTTGCATATAACACCCAGTGCTCATACATCATGTGCCCCCCTTAATGCCCATCACCCCATTACCCATTCTTCCATCCCCCTCTCCCCTAGCAAATCTCAGTTTTTCCCCCATGGTTTTAAGAGTCTGTTATGGTTTGTCTCCCTCTCTGATTATGTCTTGTTTTACTTTCCCACCCCCTCCTCTATGTGCTTCTGTTTTGTTTCTTAAATTCCACACATGAGCGAAATCATATAATTGTCTTTCTCTGATTGATTTATTTCACTTAGCATAATACCCTCTAGTTCAAACTATGAAAAGAGCCCAGATGTCCATCGACAGATAAATGGATAAAGAAGATATAGTATATATATGTATGCATATATAAATACGAATATATATATATACATAAATAAAAGTGCTCAGCCACCAAGAAAAAAATGAAATCTTGCAAGTTGCAATGACATGGATGGAACTAGAGGGTATTATCCCAATGATCTTTAAATGAAAATATTAAAGTTTATCAGTATTCACAGCATGGGAAAAAATTAAAGATTTTATACATTACATTTCTGGTACTAATAAAGTCCAAAAAAGGATTTTTTTTATTAATATATAATGTTTATTATTTGCTTCAGGGGTACAGGTCTGTGAATCATCAGTCTTACACAATTCACAGCACTCACCATAGCACATACCCACCCCAATGTCCATAACTCAGCCACTCTATCCCTCCCACCCCCACCCCCAGCAACCCTGTTTGTTTCCTGAGATTAAGAGTCTCTTACAAAAAAATTAAAAAAAAAAAACCTCTTACAGGTTGTCTCCCTCCCCAGTCCCATCTTGTTTCATTTTTTTCTCTCCCTTCCCCCCACAACCCACCCCCAACCCTGCTTCTCAAATTCCTCATTTCAGAGAGATCATATAATTGATTTTCTCTGATTGACTTATTTTGCTTGGCATAATACCCTCTAGTTCCATCCATGTCGTTGCAAATGGCAAGATTTCAGTGTTTTTTGATGATTGCGTAGTACTCCATTGCATGTATGTACTCCATTGTATATATGTGTGTGTGTGTGTATATATATATATACCACATCTTCTTTATCCATTCATCTGTTGATGGACATCTAGGTTCTTTCCATAGTTTGGCTATTGTGGACATTGCTGCTGTAAACACTCAGGTGCATGTGCCCTTTTGGATCACTGCATTTGTATCTTTAGGTAGTAGTGCAATTGCTGGGTAGTAGGCAATTGCAATAGCCAAACTATGGAAATATATATATATATATACACAATAACTCCATTTTCAACTTTCTGAGGAACCTCCATACTGTTTTCCAGAGTGGCTGCATCAGCCTGCATTACCACCAACAGTGTAGGAGGGTTCCCCTTTCTCCGCATCCTCGCTAAACATCTGTCATTTACTAGCTTGTTAATTTTAGCCATTCTGACTGGTGTGAGGTAGTATCTCATTGAGGTTTTGATTTGTATTTTCCTGATGCCGAGTGATGTTGAGCAGTTTTTCAAGTGTCTGTTGGCCATTTGGATGTATTAAAGAATGGAGTTTTTTAAAAAAGATCTTATGCCTTGACTATAAGTATTTATGTAATTATTATATTATGTAATATAACAAAGGATTAACAAATATTACTCATAGAAAAATTATACAAAACACTGTGATGTATTCCACAGGTATTAAGTCCTGACAACTAAAAATTACCAAAATAAAGACAAGACTTACTAACAGAAACTAAATGGGTTTTGGGTATGAAACTGATGATAACTAAAAGTTCTGCTATTTCGGACTAACTTTCCAAATGGAAATATAAAGAGCATAGAAATTAGAGTTCTCAAAATTGTATCAAGATGAATAACTGCTTGATAATTAAAGGTCATTGTAAATTTACACGAAAATTTTGTTGAACAAATGAATGAATTTCCAACCATAGAAGAGTATATCTAGCACATAGTAGATGCTCAATAAATGTATGCTGAATGAGTTAAGACTAAGTTTCTTTTTGAAAAATAAGACCAAGAAAATTTTAAACACTTAAAAAACATACTATTGGCTACTTACAGGCACAGATGTTTGAAATGAGGACAAGAAAACTTAGTTCAGATCAAATAAAGATATAAAAATATAAAGAATAACTCCAGTCAATAAACAACGTCAAATGTTCATCTTGTCTTAATCTACAATTAATGATATTCTACATTGTAATGTCTTCAGACAGGAACAAAATGGAATTTATAGTCTCTCAAGATTTAGTTTAAAATGTGAAAAATGTAAATGAGAAAATCATGTCTGATTTTCCCCTTCATTCACTGCATAGATATGTACTGAACACTTACAACAGCAAGTGTTTATTCCTTTCCTTCTTTAGGTCCAACAGATGGAATAAGCCAAAGACTAATTAGCCAAGCTTGTATAAAAGGAAAGTTTCTGTATGTCAGTGTCATAACTCATTTTCCATTTAATTCCTATTGTTCCATATATAATATATATTTAAATATCCAGCTCAGCTTTCTATATTTCTTCTACAAATAAAACCATTTTTATCATTTTTACAACAGTACATTAAACTATACCTTAATTTTTTTCTCTTGCATTGACTTATGGATACGTTCTCTTAGGGATTTCACTGATGAATTATTCACTTGTGTGGGAGATCTAAGTCCAAAAAAAGCAAAAATGTATAAACAAAAGTAGCTTTTTAACTTGTTTTTGCCCCTCCCTTATCCAAAAGCATAAAAAAATAAAAAGACAACTAAATCTAGTTATGTATAATACTGCATAAAAGTGTCAGTATTACTACTGAGAGTTCTAAATATTAATAATTTGCTAAGTTAATTAATTCAGTTACTACATATTTGAGTTTCTAATATATGTAAGGCACTGTGTAAGATTATGAAGGATAGAAAGTAGATTCACTCACTGCCCTGAATTCAGGCATCCTAAAGCCTAAGGAAATAAGATATCCACACAACTAAAAATTTAAAATAAAAAAGGACAAGTGCTGTAGCAGGGGAATTCAAGAGAAAAATACTGTTCAGAAATAGGACGGTCAAAGAAGGCACAATGGAGAAAGAAACACCGGAGCTTTGGAGCCAGACAAACCCGGATTCCTCAATAAATTCTTTTCTGGCTTAACAGAGCCAGAGTCATAACCTCTTTAACTCAAAAGACTGTTATATAAGAATAAAGAAGAGTCTATTCTAAGAAACACTAGTTTATAACCTTACATTGACTTATATTCATAAACCACATTGTCCTTAATTTTATCATTTCAATGCAGAACATGAAAAAATTCACTTTACCATGAATTGGCACTTGTCTGCACAATGACAACTGCAAATGCCAAGGTAAATGTAAACAATTGAAATATGTTTAGCCATATGGTTGAGAACAATACTTCTTTAAAATGGATGTAGGGATTGATTTTATTTCATAAAATTCTATAAACACAAAATAACTTTCTCTTAAAAAAAATGAAATGAAACACGATGGGATCGGGAGGGAGACAAACCAAAAGAGACTCTTAATGTCATTAAACAAACTGAGGGGGATGGGGAGGGAGGGGGGTTGGGAGAGGGTGGTGGGGTTACATTATATGTTTAAATTAAAAAAAAAAAAAGTAGAATTGGGGCACCTGGGTGGCTAAGTGGGTTAAAGCCTCTGCCTTCAGCTCAGGTCATGATCCAGGGTCCTGAGATCGAGCCCTGCATCGGGCTCTCTGCTTGGCGGGGAACCTGCTTCTCCCTCTCTCTCTGCCTGCCTCTATGCCTACTTGTGATCTCTGTCAAAAAAGAAAAAAAAAAAAAAAACAAAGGAAGAATTGAATCTGAGAGAAAATTTAATCATTTATGTTTTTACCTAAAAAGGAAAAAGCAAAACTTGTTGAACAGAAGTGAGTTAAAAGAAGAAAACACAGGGACACCTGGGTGGCTCAGTTGGTTAAGCAGCTGCCTTCGGCTCGGGTCATGATCCCAGCGTCCTGGGATCTAGTCCCACATCGGGCTCCTTGCTCGGCAGGGAGCCTGCTTCTCCATCTCCCTCTGCCTCTACCTGCCACTCTGTCTGCCTGTGCTTGCTCTCTCTCTCTAACAAATAAAAAAAAAAAAAGAAGAAGAAAACACAAAGGTTCATTTTCTTTTCTACTCTTTTCATAAAACATTGATAAAATACATTTTCATTGTTAGGAAAATATTTGAACACTTTTGAGGGAGAACATGGGTGAATTATATCATGCCCAAATATAAAAGGATAATCATTAAAACCTGGTGAAGAGATTTATTTATTTTTTTTAAGGTTTTACTTATTTATTTGACAGAGATCACAAGTAGGCAGAGAGGCAGGCAGAGAGAGGGTGAGGCAGGCTCCTTGCTGAGCAGAGAGCCCGATGCTGGGCTCGATCCCAGGACCCTGGGATCATAGCCTGAGCCGAAGGCAGAAGCTTTAACCCACTGAGCCACCCAGGCACCCCTGGTGAAGAGATTTAAATAAACTGGAGGACAACACTGAATGACAGACCATTGCAAAGCTTCTCTTTAAACAAAAGAGAAAAATAGAAGAGAGCAAATAAGTAGGATGACTTTGTAAAGTTTCTCCACAATGTACTAAATAAAATTCAAATTGTTTTTTTGAAATTTTATGTGTTCCTATAAATGAATGTTCATTAATGCAAAATACCACGAACCTCTTCAATGTTTGACCTAGCTCTTGTTAAAACTGGAGTGTATCAATATCTTGCACGAATACTAAAACTACTTTGGTAAGTATTTTTATCCATAAGAGGAAGAATTAAGAGATGTCAATTTCAATGTAAATCTGGTGTACATGCTCTCTCCTGTTCTCATGCAGAGCAGCACAATACATGGAAGACAGACCTTAATTTTTGGAGCAAGAAACTTTTGCTACTTGCTAACTGTACTCTCTTAGGCAAATTACTTAATCTCTGTCTCTCAAGTGTCTAATTTTTAACTTGTGGGGCTATTACTGAAAGATGTTGTCATGAGAGCTGAGGTAATGTAAGTGAAAGCAGTCACCAAAATTGTTGACATACACAGCAAAGGAAATAAATATTTCCCAGCAAAAACAAATGCAAAAAAAATAAAAACAAAAATGTCATATTCTCACAAAATACTGTTTTTATAAAAACTTCCTCATGTCCAATTGTTCAATCTCCCTTTAAGCTTTTGTTTTCTTTCTTCACACTTTTCCGTAGTCTCCAAGTTTCTTCTTCTTTTTTTTTTTTTTTTAAGATTTATTTATTTATTTATTTGAGAGAGAGACAGTGAGAGGGAGCATGAGAGGCTAGAAGGTCAGAGGGAGAAGCAGACTCCCTGCGGAGCTGGGAGCCCGATGTGGGACTCGATCCCGGGACTCTGGGACCATGACCTGAGCCGAAGGCAGCTGCTTAACCAACTGAGCCACCCAGGCGCCCCTCCAAGTTTCTTCTTAATCAATGAGGTGGTTTTTTTTTAATTCCCTTTGTAGACTAGAGTTAACATTCACATATATATCACTTCCACATTACTTACCTAAAAAGTGTAAGAATAGAAATTCCATTATGATGAATTGTGTTTTCATCATCATATAAAAGCTCTGCTTTGTTTTTGGTAGGCATACTGGCTGCTTCTTCGTCTAAAAGAACTAGTAAAGTTTTCACAGTATCTCTGCCACAATATGCAGTCCCATGGTTTATGGCATAAGATTTTGGCTAGAACAAAAAAATACTATTAAGTAAATGTAACAATCACCAAAGTTGGGGCAATCAGCTATTCTTCTCTATTTCTTGTGCCACTATTCTCCTCCTTCTGTTGCTTGAGTTATAAAAAATCAGCCATGGGAAATGGCTTTAAGGCATGTAATATTTCATCCTCAAGTCATACTAAAACCAATCTTATCACCTTCCCAAAGAACAAAAAAAAAAAAGAGAGAGAAAGAGAGAGAGAGAGAGAAAATAGTATCATCACAGGAAGATATTGGTTCTGGTTAAAATAACATATTGCTTTAAGTCAGAAAATTTAGTAACTACCTAGTTATGCATCCCTAGCTAGGTTCAGGACCTAGCCTCCCTGTGTTATCTTTTTCTTTCTTATACCAAAGGGAGTTGGGGTTCTGTTGATGTGAATACCAACCTCACCGATGGTTGTAAAGATCCATTCAAATGTGGGACACCTGAATGGCTCAGTTAGTTAGGCTTCTGCCTTTGGCTTGGATCATGATCCCAGGGTTCTGTGATCGAGCCCCACGTCAGTCTCCCTGCTCTGCAGGAAGCCTGCCTCTCCCTCTCCAACTGCCTCTCTCCCAGTTCATGCTCTTTCTCCCTCTCTCTCTCTAATAAATAAATAAAATCTTTTTTAAAAATCTATTCAAATGCAAAAATTAAAAACGAGTTGATATTCATTTATTCAGTAATCCATTGTTAAGTACATACCAAGTCCTAAGCAGTGTTTGAAGCTAAGGCTACAAAGGTAAAAACCACTGCGTCAAGTAAACCATAGTCTCCTTGATAAAATAAGTAACCAACAACTGCATTGCAAAGTACTAAGTGCTATTTCTAACAGAATGTATACATGGTACAATAGGAGCACACAAAGGTACTGATCAATTTACTCTGGAATCAAGGATGGCTTCATGGAGGAGGAGACACAAAGGGGTAGGAGGGAACATGGCACTTTTAAGGACCAGGTTAACATGATATGGCTGAAGAACAGGGTAACGGAGAGGGAGTTATATGAGATGAATCTGGGAAAGCTCTATAAATCTGGCAAAGAAATTGTAAATCAATCTGTTAACGGAGTTAAAATCTTTTGCTTTATTAATCAAGGACATAAATGATCCTATTTAGATTATTTAAAAAATGACAATTTTGTTTATAATGCATAAAATGCATTGCAATGCATAAAATATATTCCAGGGTAAGAATGTTATTAAATCTGGAAACAGGACCACAAATTAAGAGATTGTAGTAGCCCAGGTTGGAAAAGAAGAAGGTAGTCACAGTGAACAAAATAGTAGCAGCGTAGATAAAGAAAAAGCTGGTTAAAAGAGCAGAGCTACAAAAACTTAGTGACTAGATAAAATATGGGAAAATAGATGATAATATAATACTATATGCAGACACGTGTAAGCACAAACTCTGAAAATATTTCTGGCTGGGTTTGATGCCAAGTTACTAATAGTTATAGTGTATAATTCTGAGAAAGTTCCTTAACCTCACTGTGCTTCAGTTAAATCACTAGTAAAAAAGGGGTAATGATAGAATGATAGTGCACCCATACAATATGTTAGACATTGTGCCTAAATATCGAAGTTGCCCTTTCTGGAACATCTGTTGTAGCTGTACCGTTTTCCTCAGCTTTTATCAATATGGTCTTGGCCTCCTTTCTCTACTGGGCTTGACCAAACCGTACTGTAGAGCTACACTGGAATTTTAACAAACTGCTTATCACAATAATGACTGTTATCACATTATGTGTGCTTATCATAATAGTGATGACTATGTGCTTAACATATATTTTTTTCATCAGTACCAAAGAAAAAGTCCATATTGTTTAATATTAATTTATTGAGAATTATTGGATAGTATTTTTCAAAGATTTCTGATTTGGCTGAAAACATAAAATTAAGAACCAAGTTGTTTGTAACTTTATTTCTTGTGACAGAAAATGGCGGAGACTGGTGCTCTTAATTACCTGAGCTATGACCATTTCTGATTTAGACTTATCGTAATAACCTGGTTGTCATTTGAGCCAAGCTAGTCACAGGAAGAATTAACACACATGAAACACATGGGGCAACAACCCAGAATCTCCCCTATGTCCTACCTTCCAATTAATCTAAAAACATGCATTGTTACAGAAAAATAACTAAAAAGGGCTCCCAATGAAAATAGATGAATAATAGTTAGATAATAATAAATAAAATAGACGTATAATAATAATAGATGAATAATAAAACGTAAGCAAAAGTCTTTCTTCATACACTGATTATCACAATCACACCTAAGGAAAAGGGGCTTTGTTCCTTGAATTAAACTGTAACAAATGGATGTCACACATATACCCAAATTTTTTTAGAGCTGAAAAGATGGTAGCCAATTTCTCCTATAATACTATAGTTATTATAATGTAAAAGTTTGTACCAAAAAACGACAAGAAAAAGGTAAGCATTCTGGGAATATATAGTTAAAAGATTTCTAAATATAGTAAAAATTCCTGATGTTTGCTGTAGACTGGTAACAGAGGTAGAAAACAACAGATCATAAAGATGCAAAAATTCTATTAAATGAAAATAAACTGATTAGAAACCATTTCTGTTATTCTACAGAGTACCTAGGACTGGGGCCAGAACCAGAGAAACCTTGCTTTTATTTTATATTTGAATAAATGGCAAAATAATGCTTTCATAAGAATAATTATTGAAAAATATTATAAGACATTTTAATATCCATCAAGAATTATAAATTTCTAGTGCTACAAGGGATACTAAAGATTATCCAACATGCTGCTTTAACAAATAGAGACAATTTGGCCCAAAGATGTTAAGATTTATTTCAAGTCGAACATAATCCTACATAATCCTATTGAGAAACTTAAATTTTCAATATCTCATAACACAGGAAAAACATTCTTCTGACTTAAGTAGCAATAGTAAAACATTTTTATAACAAGTAGAAGCGATAATGTTTTGTATAGAAGGATAATGAAAAATAAAAAGCTCATTACCCGTGCAGGACTAATGTCAGTGGTACTAACAACTACATCTCCTTGTTGAGAATTGATAATATTTTTAATCCTCAAATCCAAATCCTGAGTGACTTCTTCTACTGCTTTACAAAAAGGATCCCTGCTGTTTTGGCCTTTAATCAGCTGCATCTTTATCACTGAGAGTATCCGACCCCCTGCAATGCTGAAAATAGAAATAAGATCACCTTTATAATAGTATTAGAAATGACAATATGCTTATAAGCTTGAAAATAAACTTCTCAAAGTTAATCAACACTTCAAAAAATATGACTTTGATCTTACAAATCAAACTAACACATTTAAGAAAAGGATAAGAACCATGAGCAACAAAATTAAAAAGTTTTTCTTAAAGCAAGTCGTTTCAACAAAATTACTTCTTCCCTGATTTGAAAGCTGATTGGAAATATTTTATAGATGATATATAGTAAGTTTCAGGTGCAGTTATACACACATAATATACTTTAAATATGCATGTACGTTTAGATACAAGGAAACAGAAAACCTATCTCTCATTGAATACCTAGAATCCCACATTACTTTAATCTTAAAATCATTTCAATAAGTATTAATATCCTTAAATCACAGATGAGAAAATTGAGTCTCAAAAAGGTTAAATAGCTTGTCTAAGAACACAGTGTTCTGGGCTGGGAAGGATGTGGTGAGGACTGACCTAAAACATGACATTGCCTTCTAATATGAGAACTGTTATTCTATGGAAGGGGAAATTAAGGTAGTTAATATTGATTTAAAGCAAATCAAAGACAAGATTAACTATGTCCAACAGACTCAGGTTTTTAAAAACCTGAAATCAATTATTTCTTTATACTAAGCCTGAACCTGAATGAATTTAGGTTGCAGTTCCTGCTCTAGAAGGCTGACCTAAAAAATGTGAGAAATATATAGGAAGAAGGAGTTTGATCTATTGCAAGGAAGAAATTAGAGGTGTCCAACAATAGAAGAGGGCTCTTTTTTTTAAAATCAGGAGATCTCCATCCCTAGAGGTATCCCTGGAAAGGCTGTGCAGTGCTGAATGAGAAGGTGGTATGCCCTAGCCATAAAGTCAGACTGCCTGAGCACAAAATAACAGTACCCACCCCCGCCTCTCCCACCTTCTATGTTGAGTTTGCTATTTACCTTTTCTGTGACTTATATACTAATATAAAGGAAATTATTAAGTGCAGTTTCTATCTGCACTGCCCTATTGCCAGGTTCTATGTTTTGGGGAAGAAGACAGGTTTTCTAACACACATTGGAAATATGATTGTTCACATTCAAATAGTTGTTCCAATGTATGATTAGACCAGTGTTTCCCAAATTTGCCTGATTATCAGAATCATATTCAGCATTTGTTTAAAATATCAATTCCACCCTATTGAATCACAGACTGTAGAGAAGGGTACTGAACAGTTGCACTGTTTTAAAAATACTGCAGGTGATTCTGACAACTACATAAGCTGGAAAAACATTTAATTAAAAAAGGGGGGAAAAAAGGAAAGGAAAAAGAAAAGAAATGAAACTTAAGGAGACTCCCGTATGTTATCAACTCTAAATACAGCTGCTTTAGCCCTTCCTCACTCCTATTAAATTCTCAGCTGACCAACCTTGAACCATAAGTAGGAACATCTCTAAGCCTCTATTCAGCAGGAAAAAGCTACAGAAGGTGAGACCTTCAGCCTTCAACAACCTTAAAGATTTAAGGGTCAACGTTGTTCAAGGGAGAAAATGATGAGGTAAACAGAGTCAAGAGAAATGCAGCTTAAATTAAATCTCCTTACAGTTAGCAGCCCTCTGATACCTAAAACATGCAGTGTGACCTTCCTTTTTTTTTTTTAAGATTTTATTTATTTATTTGTTAGAGAGAGAGAGAGAGCGCGAGCACAGGCAGACAGAGTGGCAGGCAGAGGCAGAGGGAGAAGCAGGCTCCCTGCCGAGCAAGGAGCCCCACGTGGGACTCGATCCCAGGACGCTGGGATCACGACCTGAGCCAAAGGCAGCTGCTTAACCAACTGAGCCACCCAGGCGTCCCACAGTGTGACCTTCCTCAAGGAACTCATGGCCACCTTAGTACCTTAACATTTATGTTTTATTAAAGACTAAAAGTAACCTTATCTTACCAGCAGTTAGCCCCTTAAAGTCCTGAAAGGCTTGCTTCCAAATTCCTTAGAGATTTGCACTATCCCAAACCACCACTAATTAAAAAATGTATAATCAGTCACTCCTCACAATCCCAGGGCAGGTCTTTCTGCCCATGGTTCCTATCCCCATGCTATAATAAAATCACCTTTTTGCACCAAAACAAATTAAAAAAATTAAAAGGAAATGAAAGAAAAAGAGAAGAAAAAGCTCCTTGAGAAAGGAACAATATATTTACCAATCTTTATACTACCAGTTTATACTTGGCACACAGAAGAAATGATTACTACATTTGTTAAATAAATGACCATTATCACATGCAACAATCTAAAGTTTTTAATAGTACAACAAAGATATATATTTTACTATTACTATATTATTATTTGCAATACAAAAGTACCTAGGGCCTTTCTACTTACGCTATGCAGACTAAATAAATACTCTGGGGGAATATCTCACCAGGTTTGGCAGCAATAAGGGGAAATCTCTAATCTCTCCCCAAAAAAGGAAAAAAACAAGAACTGGAGTGGAAAGTTGGGAGCTGTTAAGTGAGAGGCAAGCAGAATGAATGGGTTTTCCTGAAGACAAAAATTTCTTGTAGCACTTTGATCAGGACATAAAGTCCCAGATGGGAGAGGGCAAGCAGAGAATTTCACCTTGAGTCTGAACTTTCTGAGGGGGAAGGAATTCCTATGACTTTTGTTAGATTTATTTTATGTATTTTATATTCTTGAAGCTCTTTTTTTTTAATTTCTATTTGGTGATGGCATAGAAATACGATTGATTGTTGTTTATTGACCTTGTGTCCAACAACACTGTTAACACTACTTTAATATCAATAATTTACCTTTATATTCCTGGAGTTTTCTAACATATACATATACAATCATATTATCATCAAACAGAATTTTATTTTCTCCTTTTCAATTGTTATATCTCCTGTTTCTTTTTCTTGCCTTATTACATCTGATACTACCCCGAAAAGAAAAGATAAGATCAAAAACTCTTATCTTATTCTCAATCTTAAATAGAATGCTAAAACACTTTAACACCAAATACAGAAACTCTTTATCAGGTTTAAAGCCCTTATTCTTGGCTCATATTACATAGAGTGAGCAGCCCTATAGAGTGGGTATGTTCAATAGACTTCTCACTTTAGACAGTCCCTGGGCTTTTTCTTTGCACTCTCAGACTTAGTGACTCTAAGAACAGACCTTCCAAATCACCAAATACTCTCAAAATAAAAGCTAACTTCCCTTCTTGACTTCCTTCTCCGGCTTTCTTCCCTCCCCTAGTTTTTGGCCTATATTTTCATTACATATGCCTACTCATCAATGCATTTAAGAAGTATTTTAAAACTATGCTATCCAGTATTATTAACCACTTTCAGTGTAAGTGTCAACCAGGGAAACTAATCTGCCATATATTGGTAATCAGAAGTCTGAGTAAACCCTTAAGAATTCATACACATATATAAGAATTCATATATATATATAGGCATTTTCTTTTTCTATATTTTTTCCCTTGATTTTCAATCAAAAGCACATAAAGTAATTGGATGAAATGAAGCCAAAATGAAAACACAATACTATGAACTTTTTCTGCAAAGTAATCTAATGGAAGAGTTTTGGAAAAGATTCAAAAGGATAATACAATATGGAAGAGTGTTATGTCAATTACAAGAACAAAAAAATGCTTTCAACGATATTAGGTAAAAGTCACTTTTGCCTCCTTTTCTCATTCCTTCTGTAAGTACAAATATACTAAATATTAAAGATGATATGATTCCCTGAATGAATTATATTAGGAAAAATATGTAAGATTTGTGTTTCAGATATTTGTCAAAATCAATATTTTGACCCTTGGAAAAATACCTCAAACACCAGTACTACAATTAGTCTATTGCTATACATTCTCTACTAAAGTCAAATATTAGCTCTTCAAATATCTGCTCAGCAACGTGGTGGCATAATCCAGACTCTTGCTTCTAGAACCTGGAATCTCTGAAGTTTTAATTCAAATGACACCAGGACATTTGTGCTACGCACTGGGGTACAATGAATAAAATATTTTTCTTTAAGAGGTTACAACTGACCACGTGAGAAAGTGAGATACTGAAAGGTATAGAGGAAGTCTGAGTGGGTGGGTAAGGGAAAAGGAGTTATTCAGGAAGCATCTCAGAAGATAAATTGAGTACTCTGCATAAACATTAATGGAAGACTTCAGGTGAAAAAGAGCAGCTCCGGACTACCAAATGTATCACATTAGAGCCCTGGGGCAGAAAGAGAAAAATAAAGCTAATGAAGAAAAACATAATTAAATCCCAAGCCTGGGGGCACCTGGGTGGCTCAGTTGGTTAAGCATCTGCCCTAGGCTCAGGTCATGACCCCAGGGTCCTGGGATCAAGCCCCATCAGGCTCTCATTCAGTGGGGAGTCTACTTCTCCCTCTCCCTCTGCAGCTCCCCCTGCTTGTGCTCTCTCTCTCTCTTTCTGTCAGATAAATAAATAAAATCTTTTTTAGAAATCCCCAAGTTTGTATTAAAGTGTAGTGACTGAAAGAGAGCAATAAGCAATAATACAAATGATTGGTAATACTTCTGTGTAATTACTGAATATCTTTACTATATGGATTGGCTTTCCCCTACCATCTTCAAGAATTAGATAACTATTTGCTAAAACATATTTTTAAAATTAAGTATGATTAAAAGTCCTCCATAAGATATATAAAAAATGTTTCTAGAATATTTTTTTAAAGATTATTTATTTGAAAAGAAAAGAGAGAGAGCACACACAGAGGAAGAGGGAGAAGCAGACTCCCTGTTGAGCAGGGAGCCCGATGTGGGGTTGGATCCCAGGACACTGGGATCATGACCCAAGCCGAAGGCAGATGCTTAACCTACTGAGCCACCCAGGCTCCCCTAGAATATTTTTAAATCAGAAAAATGTAACAATAAGATTTTGGATTGGATAATTTCAAGTAGATTTAACATTCTATAAATGTATAATATTTAGTCCAATGAATATAATTCAAGTGTACATTAAAAAGTTGTTGTCATAAACTTGAAATACATAATTTTAAACATTTGAACAACAGAGAACTAACTAATTTATGTAACCTGAAACCCTTAATTTAAGATATTTTTCAGGAAAATATAGTATGCATTTTATGGTGGCACCTACTGGCAGAATGTAGAAATACAACCAAATTACTGCTAAAATGGCTTGATGAAAATTTGGCAGTGGGGTGGGAAGTGTAGAAATCTGTTCTTCTTTCATTTTTTCCCTATCTATTCCCCATCTTCTTTTTGATTCGAAGATTATTATGATTCCCTACCACCTCCACCCTATTATAATCAGTTATAAGAGTTAAACACATTTTTATCTCTAAGTTTTAAGGTTGAGAGACAGAGGCCAGAGCAAGATACAGAGGCCAGAGCAAGATACAGGCAGGAATTAGAGCACACAGGATTTCTATATCATTACTGAGGCTTCTGGAGTCTTATCCTATACCTAATATGAAGTCATTGAAGGATTTTATTCACAGAAGTAACATTTGTTGTTTTAGAAAGACCTCTGGCAGCAGTAAGGACAACAGGATGGGGCAACTCAAGATTGGAGGCAGAAACAACTCAGAGAGAAATGAAGAAGTTTAAGCAAGAAAGGATAAAAGTCTGAAAACAGACTTTCCATTAAAAAATGGAAACAAGATAGTAGCTATAAGAATAGAGATGAGAAGAAAGAGTATCAAAATGTTAAGAAGAATCCATGGGGGTGCCTGGGTGGCTCAGTTGGTTAAGCAACTGCCTTCAGCTCAGGTCATGATCCTGGAGTCCCTGGATCAAGTTCCGGATCCAGCTCCAGCTCCACGGGGAGTAGGCCTCTCCCTCTGGTTTTCTCCTCTCTCATGCTCTCTCTCACTGTATCTCTCTCAAATAAATAAAATATTTAAAGAAAAGATAGAATTCATGGATCTTGGTGACTGAAGGGACAGTAAAGGGAGAAAAATGGAGTTTAGAATATGTTTCAGATTTCTGGTTAGATCGCTGGAGGAAGAAAGGCTTTATCAAGTTGGACACCTTAGGAGAAGAAGCAGGTTTGCAGGAAAAGACGATTTGGTTTGGAACATGTTAAGTTTTTGTTGCCTTTGAGATCACAACATATAGTTGAAAATATATTTTTGAAACTCAGGAAAGAGGTTTGAATCTCACTGAAATATAGATTTAGAATTTGCATATATGCAGTCTCAGACGTAGATGGAAAATAAGAGACTGAAATCTCAGAAGCACAGGGAAAAAGAGTTCTAAGAAAGAAAATGATCAAATTTAAGGACTCAACAGAGACCAAAAATTCTACACCAACTAGATCACAAGTGTTCTTTGGTAGAATAGCTTCAATACAGTGGAAAAGTGAATTACTGTGAGTCAGTTAAAAACAGACAAGTAAATAAATATGGAGTGTCTACTCTGTGCCAGAAACTGTGCTAGGACTAGGGAATATTAGTGCAGAAAACCAAAAAAACCCTCATAAACTTTACAGCCTGGGGAGAAATATATATTAAATAATTAGAAATTCAGAAATGGAATAAAGGATAACTTTTTTTTCAAGAATCTCAGCTATAAAAGAAAGAAGGAATTGACAAAAACAGGGAAATTGTTTTATTGCTTTTTTCTTACAATCTTTATATACTGTGGCAAAAGTACTAGAAGTTGAAATTCTAAGACAAAATGAATAACCAATAAAACAATGTCCCAATAGGTTAGCCACAGTATCCCCACTGCAGGAAATATCCTCCCCTCTCCCCATCTAGATTTCATTTCATACCCATTCTCCATGTCTACCTAACTCCTTCAGGTTCATACTTCAAGATTAAGCTGAACTGAAAAGCCACCCAGGTGAGCATTCCTGACACTTTTATCCCTGGCTTCCACAAACTAGGTCAACTGCCCTTTTCTCTGCACATCCTTCTATTGTTGTATAAGTAGGATATATGTTTTTAGCTTTTAATAACTTTTTTTAGTTATGAAATGAATATATACTTAATAGATACAAAAATTACAATAAAGATTAAATAAGGAGAAAAAAAGAATGAAAAATTGCTCAGATGGGCTATTTAGACACCCACATGAACATATCCACTATTTAGACACCTACTTCTTTAGTGTTTTCCCTAGAACACAGAGTACCCGCTGTGACAAGATAGGATATCCAAAATAACTCACTGATAAGTTCAAGTATTTAAATCTATTCTCTCATCTTAGATGCCCCTAAAATGTACTTCTATCCTATAGATAATTTATCCCAACCAGAAACTCCTCAGGAATGTAATTATAACTAACTACATTGGATTGAATATACACATTTTTATCTGTTCCTCCTAAAACTGTGCTAAAAATGACAAAAAGACAAGTGTTTTAAAATCCACAAAGAAAGAGAATGTTGGGGCACCTGGGTCACATCATTAAGTGTCTGCCTTCAGCTCAGGTCATGATCCCAAGGTCCTGGAATTGAGCCCCTGCATCGGGCTCTGGCTCATCAGGAAGCCTGATTCTCCCTCTCCCACTCCCCATAGTCATACTCCCTCTCTCAATTTCTCTCTCTCTCTCTCTCTGTCAAATAAATAAATAAAATCTTTTAAAAAAAGAAAGAAAGAAAGAAAGAGAATGTTAGAGGAGACAATAACAGATGACAGCAGAGACATATAATGAAAGCATGGAAAAATGAAAAGCAGATGAACATGTGGTAGCTGACTACTCAGAACAGAGAAAGCTAAAACACAAGTAACTGCTAAAAGAGATACCAATAAGAAGCAACCCAGAAATTCTCAGGAATTGAAATCAATACTGAAGGCTACAATAAAGACGGGGCTGTAAACAAGAAAGCTGGTTGACAGTTTACATAAGAAACACTTAGACACCTAAAATCATCTCTCCTATTCTGAGCAGCCAGGCCAGTGCACTTCCCCTAAGCATGGAAAGCAAGATTACTTTGAAGAATCTACCAGATCGGCTCTGGACCTTGAGGCAGCAGGGGCTGAAAACAGGGTGATTAAGTAAAAGTCTACATACTGAAGTGGTAGACTCAGCATCAACCCTACCCTACCTCAAATTCCAGTATATTATTAGCTAGACTTACAGCTTTCTGAAAGGGACTGAAGGCTGCCACTCTGGGAACTTTGGGGTAAGTCCCAAAGAAAAGACTTATAGTTACCGACATTGCAGAATCCCCAACAAAAGAGCCAAATGGCTACCATGCTATAATGAAATCCACTGTATAGAGCTACTAATCAGCTTTCTATGGTCTCATTCTTTTTTTTTCTTTTTTTAAGATTTTACTCATTCATTTGTCAGAGAGAGAGAGGGAGAGAGAATGAGTGAGCACAGGCAGACAGAGTGGTAGGCAGAGGCAGAGGGAGAAGCAGGCTCCCCGCCGAGCAAGGAGCCCGATGTGGGACTCGATCCCAGGATGCCGGGATCATGACCTGAGCCGAAGGCAGCCGCTCAACGGACTGAGCCTCAACCCAGGCGTCCCTATGGTCTCATTCTTAAATATGATAAAAGGACTGCTCAGAATCACCACACATTTTAGAAATACCTCTATCAGGAAAGAGAGCAAAACAAACAAAAACATTCAACTTAGATAAAGACCCTCCAGGAAGCAGATAAAAATAATCTTAGAAATAAACATAACAATCTTAAATAAATAAAACATGGCATAAGATCACATACAACCAAGTGTGAGAATATGATAAAGGTATTTGTCTCCTACTATTCTCAGAAAGCCATATGAGTAAAATAAGGGATTTACCAACTAAAAATAAAATGACAAGATCCAAAACACAATGCAGAGGCAAAGAAAATTCACAAGGTAATGAAGCTTCACCAATACCACTGTGAAACAGGCTGAATAAGCAAAAGTGCACATTCAGCAAAGAAGATAGAGGGCTCTCTAGAGGGAATACCTTCAAGGGCAAAAACCAGAACTGACAGATGATCTAATAAGAATAATATGTGTGGTTTTATTGGAAAGCTCAAAAAAGAACCGATGATAAATATATAGGAAGTAAAGCAAAAGAGAAAAATATATCATTATTAAGTCTAGGAAAAAAACACAAAAACTTGTACAAGAAAGGAAGTATAATTACAGCATATCACATAGCTTAGATATAGGCAGTATTTACAGAGTCATAATAATATAAATTCTAAAATATAACTTAAACTGAAATTGTGGTATAACTATATTAGAAGGATGAAAGAAGAGAAGTTCTGTGTGTATAACAGGATGGGGAAGACAGACCAGGGGTGGGTGGGAGGTTGGTGAGTGAGTAGCAAATCACCATTTTCCAGGTTAGGAATTTAATGATATCTCAAATGGAAAAAATCAACAAATAGTTGCATTAAAATTTCATTTAAATGAGGTAAATATAAAAACAAACACATACAAAAAATTTAAAGATAATCTGTGAAGGACTTTTTTACTATTTGACTTTAACAAATATACCTATATTTGCTTTGCTAAAAATAAAATATTTTTTAAAATTATCTGCTATCTTAGAAGAAAAAGCCAGCCAATACATTATTTGAAAGTTCAGAAGATGCTACTGATATTGGCTATAAGGCATAATCAAAAGCCTCTTCCAAATTTACTTTCTTATAATGGACATCCATAAAGACAGAGGATGCAATTCAGAATAAAATCCTGAGAAACAAATTCTTCTTTGAATATTAAAATGAAAAGAAGTTTCATGAAATAAGATACAGTGATTAAAAGAATGGGTTCCAGGTTCAGAACGGATGGAGTTCAGATCCCAGCTCTGCTACTTAAATAGCAATGTGACTGAGGTAAATCGCTTAAGTCTCAGAACTTCACTTTCTTCCTCTATAAATTGGGTATTTATATGGTACCTATAATGTAAGGTTGTTGTAATGATCAAATGATAATCTCCATAAAGAGCCTGACACATTAAAAAGTGTTCAATAAATACCAGCCCTTTGGTATGCTTTAGCATACCAAACAAATAGCAGTGATCTACCATGATTGCTAACATATACAGCCCATTTCTGCACCCCCAAAATTAATCACAAAATTACTCATCATCCAATATATGTATATTATAAATGGGAGTTTATCAGATAAGAAAGAATCTCTTACTTCTAATATCATATAAAAACAAATTCCAGATAAACCAGAGATTTACACCCAAGAAAATGGGGAAAAAAGTAGCAAGAAGTAGAATATAGGTTTTATCATATCTTTGTCAATTTCCTCATTCTTGGTATAGGTTTCCTTTAGTGCTAACTACAAATTTTAAAGAAATTGTCTATTTAGTCGCGTCCAGTCCTCCAAAATCTATTCCTTCTAGATAAAGACAAACAACCCTCTTCTCTAGTCAAATTTCATGTGAACATACCATTTGACTTTGGCAAAAATTTTAGAATCAAACATAGGCAGAAATAGGGGAAAAAGTCATGAGATTATAATTTATTCATCTAGATATTGTTTCTTTTCCTTACTGTTGATGTTTAGTCATTTCAATAGCTCATACAGTCAAATCTACATCTGATCCTGCAAAATTTTAAAGACAGATTAATAACACACATTTGCAATTTATGAAAAGTCATTACCTTGGATTTGGTACTTCTCCTAGAATCTCATCTAATTTGTCAATGAAGTTAATAAAATTAGACAATCCTTTTACATGTGCCCTTAAAGGATCAGATGGTGATGGTGCATATCCCTTCCCTCCAAGCTCCAGTGTTCTAATAAATGATATGGCCACCTATGAATTAAAATAAATGATTCAGTTATGTTTAATGATTTAGTACATTAAAAATGAAACTTTATGAAACTGGGTACATTTATATTATTTCTGGGTATACAGGTAAAGTAAGTACTTTTTATGATTCATGTCACTTTGATTCAGAAGCAAATAATTAAAGGAACAGATGCCATGCAAAATTCAGACCAACAAGGGTGATGGCAATGTGAGTGGAAACTGAGGAGCCAAGTCAGGTGACAAACTAAGGGCATAAGAATACATTCATTCATAAGAGTGTATCACTGATTATAAAATATTAGTGTATGAATATATTCTCATATAGATTAAACTGGAATTTTTAATATGAAACAAAGGGCTTTTCAAGGTCAACTCTGTTGATTTATTCAAGGGTAGGCAATTAATTGAACTCTTCCAAGCTTTATCTTCTTTATTTTTCTTTTTAAGATTATTTATTTATTTATTTGACAGAGAGAGATCACACGTAGGCAGAGAGGCAGGCAGAGAGAGAGAGGGGAAGCAGGCTCCCCGCTGAGCAGAGAGCCCAATGTGGGGCTCGATTCCAGGTCCCTGGGATCATGACCTGAGCCGAAGGCAGAGGCTTTAACCCACTGAGCCACCCAGGCGCCCCTCTTCTTTATTTATAAGCTCAACATTTAGACTAAATAAGAGCAAAGCCCTATCTAGCTTTCACATCTTAGGATTATTTGATCATGTGTAGTTCAAAAGGCCTTGCCTTACCATGATAAAAATACATATAGGATGGCTACACTTAAGAGCATCTCCAAAAAAGATGAAATATTCTAAAGTGTATCCTAAATTCTATGAAATTTCGGTAATTTGTTAGAAAGTTCCAAGGTTAAATAACGTAGGAAACAACACATTAAGTAATAAGGTTAATTTACGCAGATTTCTTAATGATAAAACTTCTCAGAGCTTTTGATGTACAAATATGCATTACATACCTACAAAAAGGTAGACACTATTTCCAAACTGTTTGCCCTTGGAAACATCTTATTCAAGGAGCATTAGCAGGGACTTTTGCCTTTGGAAATATTTATCCAAGGAGGATTTAACAGAGATACCACTCCATAGAACACATGTAGGAAAACACTGCTTTAGAGAAATTTACTCTTATCAAATTTGAATATGGTAATAAATAAAAATACCATAGGTTTTCAAATACAAGAGAAGAGCATATATTCAGAGTTTAAAAGTTGTTTTATCATAGCTAAAAGAATTCTATATTAAGGTACATATATCTACTGTTCATAAGTTTTTGAAACATATTGAAAACGTAACATGTTCATACCAAAAAGATAGACATCTTTTTCTCTTGAGCAGCATGTTTCAAATCAGTGAAGGCTTCTCTTCCAAGTCCTCTATCAGGAATATTGAGAACATGAGCCAGAGCCAGGTCATTCTTTGAATTCACAAGCAGGCTTAAGTATGAGTAGATAATTTTTCTTGCTAGTAACTGCACCTGTACAAAAAAACATTATTTTCTTTATTGAAGTTGTTCTAAATCAATAATCTTTTCTTCATACACAGTAAAAATACTTATAACCATTCAATAACAATTATCTCACTCAACTCTATGGGAAAAGAGAAGACTACCATACAACAAAAGATTGACTTGGACAATTAACATATTCCTGCTCATGAAATAAATGTGCTACTAGTAAGTAAGTATGAGCAAATAGCAACTATCATAATTGTTGAAAAATACCTCTTAAAAACGATATAAAGGATAAAGTCCAAAGTCTGAATTTCTAATAAGGCTGAATCTCATGCCCTTGTACACATTTGTCACTAAATAACAAGGAAAAATGAAGTCTCTTAAGGCTTAGGGAATAGGCCAACTGGCACTATTTGGTCCTATACCTACACCGGGCTGGAGATAAGGGCTGAATTTAAATGGTTAAATTTGGGGGTAATTATTAGATGTTGACTTTGACAATACCAAATAACCAAGTAAATATTACAATGAAGAAATTCAAGCAAGTGTTAAGAAAATAACAACAACAACAACAAAAACAAATAGTTGATGTTGACATTGGTTCTTTCATATATTCTGTACTTGGTCTTTTTTTTTTTAAGATTTTTTTTTTTTTAATTTATTAGAGAGAGAGAGCGAGCACAGGCAGACAGAGAGGCAGGCAGAGGCAGAGGGAGAAGCAGGCTCCCTGCCGAGCAAGGAGCCCGATGTGGGACTCGATCCCAGGACGCTGGGATCATGACCTGAGCTGAAGGCAGCTGCTTAACCAACTGAGCCACCCAGGTGTCCCTGTACTTGTCTTTTATGGTCAAGGGCATTTTACAAACCAAGGCACTCAATGATCTTATTCTTAAAATTACCTAATTATAGCTATTTAAGGTCTTGCAACTTCTAGTACTGAGGAAGTGATAGTGTGAACTCCCACAGGTAATGATAAAATATTAGTAAAATTTCAAAAACTTAACTATACTGGAAAGCATACACAAAGCAGACCCAAGATAGAGGAGAATTTTATTTTAAAAGAACTGCAATAAGAAGGGTTAAGAATAGCAAGTTTGTGGTTATTCAAGGTCCTAAACTTCCTGTAGTAGTGGAGAAGTGAGTGATCATGTGAACCTCACAGAAAACAAACATAAAATAGTAAATTAAAAAATCTTAAATACTATTTAAAGACAATGGAAAGTATCTAGAAGGTAGATAGGAGCTGGAGGAATATTTAATTTTAGCAGAACTGCAATAAGAAGGGAATGAATTAGGGGTGTCTGGGTGGTTCAGTCAACTGACATCCAACTTTTGCTCACAGCTTAGGTCATGATCTCAGGGTCATGAGTTCAAGCCCCACTCTGGGCTCCATGCTGGGCATGGAGCCTACTTAAAAAAAATGAGCATGGGGGCGCCTGGGTGGCTCAATGGGTTAAAGCCGCTGCCTTCGGCTTGGGTCATGATCCCAGGGTCGTGGGATCGAAGCCCGCATCGGGCTCTCTGCTCTGCGGACAGCCTGCTTCCTCCTCTCTCTCTGCCTCTCTGCCTACTTGTGATTTCTGTCTATCAAATAAATAAATAAAATCTTTAAAAAAAAAAAAGAGCATGAATTAAGTTTGTGGTTTACTGAATCAAATTTTCATGACTATAGCTATGGCAGATAGAAGTGACTATAATGCTGCCCTCGAAATCCAGGACTGAGAAAGCAGCTAGAAATTTAAAGAGGAAAATCTTGGAAATAATTGAGAGCATAAAGAGCCATAATCCATAGCTGACAGCAAAACTACACAAGCATGGGGGAGACGCCACAGGTCCATCAAAAACACAGGCAGAAATAAGAAAAAAATACATTCAAGAAAGACTGAGCTACAAGGAACCAGAGCTATGAGTTGGAAGGTTTGCTAAAGTGAGTACATTCCTCAACTCTGTGTAGCTTAAGTCACAGAAAGCTGAAGCTGGACAGGCTTGAAGTGTTAAGAGTACAGAGCCAAAATTTGTCAGAACAACTGGAAAACACAGGAAAATCCCTAGGAAAAAAGAATCCATGGAAAGAATGAGCTCCATATTTTCCCAAAAATCCTTGGTTTACTGCCATGTTTGGCAGGCAGAAGAAAGATCTACAAAAGCCAACCTAAAAAAAAAACAGCAAAGGAAAACCGTAAGAATAGATATCCAAAATGCTTCATACCAAGGAGACAAAATATGAAGTTGAAATCCAGGCAAGAAAACTGTCTACTAGAATAAAAACTCAATTGTCTTCGGAAGAACATGACAAAACCCAGAATCACTATAAAATATTATCTGCAATGTCATTTTTTCTAAAAGTTATAAGACAGTTCAAAAAAAAGTGTTACCCCCTCTCATGAAAAAAATTAACACCAAGTGGACCTAGATACTAGATTTAGCACACAAAACTCTGAAGTTGCTGCTATAAATATATACAAAGAACTCAAACCAAAAAATGTTAATAAATTAACAGGGAAATGACAACAGAAAAGTGGTCATTATAAAGAAAGTAGATTCTAAAATTAAAAGTACAATGACCAAAACAAAATTTGCTAAATGGGCTCAACAATAATTTGAAGAAAGTGGAAGAAAGTATAAGTGAGCTTATAAGTTTATAAATGTAAATTTAAATAAATTATTTAAATATAAATTTATAAATTTTATTTATAAATAAAAAACAAAAGAAGAAAAAAGCAAAGAAAAATAAAACCAAAGAGCTCTGTGGGACATGTATTTAGAATCCCTGAAGAAGAGTGAAATAAACAGAAAAAAGTATTTCGTGAAATTATGGCCAAAAACATCCCAAATTTGGTGGAAAACATTACTTTATAGATCTAAGAAGCTACTCAAGTAGGAAAAATACAAAGAATATCATTCCTGTTTTATAATTGAACTCTGACAGCCAAAGATGAGAAAAAATCTTGAGAGTAACAAGAACAAAACAACACATAACATACTGAAGAATAATGGTAATAACAAATCATCAAAAAGCCAGAAGACACTGGAACAAAACATTAAATAGGCTGAAAATGATCTTAAATATTACTGCATAGTCAAAACAATATAGCATTTATGAAGGGACACTCATATTAATGAAACAGAACAGTCTACAAATAGACCTAACAGATAGGGCCATTTGATTTTTGACATAGGTGCAAAGGCAACAATGAAGAAAGGACACTCTTTTCAATAGTTAGTGTGGGAAAAACTGGTCAGCCATATGTGAAACAAATGAAACTCACCAAAACCTCATACTTTTTTCTTTTTTTTTTTTTAGATGATTTTACTTATTTATTTCAGAGAGAGAGCATGAACAGGGGGAGGGGCAGAGAGACAAGCAGACTGCCCACTAAGCAGGGAGCCCATTGTGGGGATAAATCCCAGAACCCTGCCTGACATCAGGACCCGAGCTGAAGTCAGACACTTAATTGACAGCCACCCGGGTGCCCCAACCTACACTTTTTATAAAACTTAACTCAAAGCAGATTATAGGTCTAAAGGTACAATATATAAAAGTGTAAAACTTTAAGAAGAAAACATAAGAAAAATCCTTATGGCTTGGAATTAGGCAGAATTATTACACGTGACATCAAAAGCACAATCTATAATGGAAAAAATTGATAAACTGGATTTCATCAACATTAAATTATATTAATGGAATTCTTATCACCTTCTCAACTACTTCCACCCCATTTTCTTGATCTGAAATCTTGTTTATAGCTAATTCTTAAGTGTTGATCCATGCTATTTACCTGAAATACTTTCCTTGCCTATTTCCTTAGAAAAATGAACACTACATCAAAAACTAATGATAATGCTGGCTAATTGAACATAGTAATAAAAAAATAAACAAATTTAGAAATAATTTAATGAAAAAAAAATGGACTCCACAAATTCTAAACTCAATTCACTCTCAAAACATGAAATTCATTAAGTCCTTCAGTGACTGACAACTTAACCAAACACCCCATAATTTATCATCTACAAATTCTAAGAAAATAATTTCCTAATTAAAATTAAAATGTTTTCATATTGTTTAATTATATTTTAAATTAGAAAACATTAAAGAGAGATTTAAAAGGTAGCAATAAAAATTATAAATTATTAGGAAGTCTCTGAGAGTTATTAATAAAGTCTCAAGTTCATAGACATATTACAAGCACTTTTAAAGGTAACATCCTAGGGCACATGGGTAGCTCAGTTAAGCGTCCACCTTCAATTCAGATCATGATCCCAGGGTCCTGGAATCGAGCCCTGCATCAGGCCCCCTGCTCTGCAGGGATCCTGTTTCTCCCTCTCCTACTACCCCTGCTTGTGTTCCCCCTCTGGCTGTCTCTCTCCCTCTGTCAAATAAATAAATAAAATATTTTTTAAAAAATTAAAAAATAAAAGTAACATGCTTTTGGATTATTTAAATTTCTTAAGAAAAACAATTCTTAAAACATGGAGGCAGTCAGGGTCAATTTAAAAAAAAAATTTTATTGTACAGGAAAAAGTTACCTTAAATACGGACTTGAAATTTAAGCAAAATTGATTTAAAAAAAAGCTTAAATATTAACCCTCTGAAGTTTTTTTCTTAAATATTAAAAATATGAGACAAATGTTACCTTTGAAGAGAGGCTCCCTGATTTCCCAGTATTGAACAGTAATTCATGTACTCCCTTTCTTATTACCCTCTTACACCTAAGCCTATCAGGCAATTATAATCCCCTGCATAGATCTTAACGGTTTCTGATGCTGTGTATTTTCTTAATCTTTCTACTACTTCATGAGTTCCAGGAGAGCAAATGATGTGCCCTTAGGGCCTAAAAGAATGACTGGCATTATAGTAGGTAATCAATCCATTTTTGTTAATAGGTTCTCAATTAGTTTTTGTTCAATGATAAATGAAAAAAACTTAATACATGTATTTAGCTCTTTTAGAAATTTCAGAATGAAAACTATTGATAGAAACTTACTTGGGATCTATTAAGCACTCACATATTTGTATTACACTGCCTTAAAAAGAAAATTACTTTAAGTTACAACTAAATCAAAATCATCTTTAAGATCCACCCTAAAATTTTATAACTTAAGGCATTATATAATTTTCCGCTTAGATTTCAACTGTCTTTTTATCTTTACTTTCAGTGTAAATCTAATACTTCATGTGAAGTTCATACAGAAGTTTCCATTTTAACTTCACAGTACAATAGTCTAAAACATGAATCTCCTCTTTATCTTAACCCTTCATGTTTCAAAAGAGTAACACATTTTGTGAAAAATCAAAAGGAAGAAAAAAATGACATTCACACTATAATCAGGAACTTTTTTACTCTTTCTACATTTAATTTCATTGAATCCCTGTTTCACTGTGCTTCTGCTGTCCAAAAATAATGAGAATTTACCAAAGTGTATATATCTGATCCCTGCTGGGTATCAACGAGGGCTTAAACCCCCACTTCTACAACTTGCTCTTTAAGGCTAGCAAATTCTGCCCTTCTGATCTATGACGCCAGACAAACGAGGGAAAAACATCTTGGAGTCCTCACAGTTAAGAGTGTTTCTTTTAACTCATGGCTGCAATTGGAAATCTATCCCCATCATTATGGTCATATAACATGGTAGTTCTGGTTTCCCTGCTCTTGTATTTCCAAGTGTGTTTTAAAGAGGCTCTCTGGAAAAGCATTCCACATAAATACAGTTATGATATCCAGAAGCAAGGGCCTAAATTGAAAAAATCCGCAAGATTGAAGCTTTTACCAAGATACCAAAAATAAAGATAATGTTCTGTTTATTTATTTAATAAACTGATTTAGTCCATACCACAAAGTATTTGCAGTGTTTGTGTAGAAGTTGAACAATTTTATTCAAGCTTTCTGGAAATTCCAAGTTTCTTTTCCTATCTACTAATTATTACTGAAATGAAGATATTCAATCTCAATTTGAAGAATGTCAGTTTTTCTAGATTGAGATTAATAATTTATACAGCTATTTTTTTACTTTCTTTGCCAAACACATAAATTCTTAACATATAATGACCAAACAAGCAAAAAAAAAAAAAAAGAGTTGAACTAGAACTAATATAGCAGTAGAATTTTTTATTTATCTGATGATTTTCTTTTAGGGCTTTTATTCCATTTTTCCCTTCTTTACTTCAGAATTTCTAAAGCAGTTTAATACCTTAGGAAAAATAAAATAAGGAAACAAAAATACTGTTTCTCAAACTCATGCCATACATCCACTTGATGACTCTGGTGTGGCATTAGTAAGGGACATTTTGTAATCAAAATATATCTATGCAAGACTTCAGCCCAAAAAGTCACTTTGGGGGACGCCTGGGTGGCTCAGTTGGTTGAGTGGCTGCCTTCGGCTTGGGTCATGATCCTAGCGTCCTGGGATCGAGTCCCGCATCGGGCTCCTTGCTTGTCGGGGAGCCTGCTTCTCCCTCTGCCTCTGCCTGCCTCTCTGTCTGCCTGTGCTCGCGCGCTCTCTCTCTCTAACAAATAAATAAATAAAATCTTAAAAAAAAAAAAAAAAGTCACTTTGGAATTTTAATAGAAATATATTGCCTTCCAAAAATACTTTGCAAAAAGAAAAATTAGAAGTCTGCAAGTAACAAAAAAATGGTTGAGAGGATGGCTGCTACTTTATAGTCCTCATAAAATCTACCGGCTAACTAGTAGGTAGAACACTCTTAGAAAACAATCCAAAGAGGCAAGAGATAAAAGTAGAGGATTAACACAATGAAACTATCGCTGTTTATTTTTTTTCTTAAATGAGAAAACTATATGCTTGCAATGAAGACCCATTAGTTTCTATATGCTATACTCTTCTTTCATGGATATCCATTTATGACAACATTTTATAACTGTAAGCCAAAATTATAAACACCTAGGTATTTTACACATACAAATTCATTCATTCCTCCTAAGGACACAGTAACAATGTTTCCTCCCTATAGAGCCTGTAATATAAATCAGAGAGAAGAGATTTGTAAGTGATATACTCTCTTGATATATGAATGTATCTCTTAAGTACCAATGAGAAAAGACCAGGCATTTGGTAAACATTTTATCAATATTTGGCACCAGAGGAAAAAACAATGGAAGTGAAAAATTAACTTCAACTAAGAGAAAATAGTTACAAATGACTGAAAGGAATCACATCTGTGCAGAAAACATTCTAAGATGGACTTGGAATACTTTATTATACCAGAAAAAAGGGAAGTGCTCAGAAGTGTAATAGGGCATGTAAAAAAGACACAAAAGCTTGAAAAGAATCCCTCCATTTTAGCATCTAAGGTTAATGACTGTAATTAATTTTAAAACTGAATAAAAATTCATGAGCCCATAGCAATAAATACATGCACAAGGACAAAGATAAATAGAAAAAGATCTAATTTGCATCCTATCTTATAAACAACTATTATCCCAGCTCCTAAACTGGTAACAAAAGAGAAAAAATTGGGGTGCCTGGGTGGCTCAGTGGGTTAAAGCCTCTGCCTTCTGCTCAGGTCATGATCCCAGGGTCCTGGGATCCAGCTCCACGTCGGGCTCTCTGCTCAGCGGGGAACCTGCTTTCTCCTCTCTCTCTCTGCCTGCCTCTCCACCTACTTGAGATCTCTGTCAAATAAATAAATAAAATCTTTTAAAAAAAAGAGAGAGAGAGAAGGAGAGAAAGTATTAAGTCGTGACTCTGCCATTCTTAGGGAACTGTTTCCCTAAATAGCTTTATCTTATCAAGCTCTGCTTTACTGAGAAATGGCAGCTAATTAATGTAAAGACATGACGGAGTTAGAAACTCACCATTTTGCAAACACTAAAGAAATAACTGATTCAGACAAAGATCATGAACATATGTGTAAAACCACTGGGTGAAAAGTTTCTGCAAAACAGGATATTTACACAGTGTCACCCACAGATTTCTGTTCACAGCAAAGGGAAAACTACACCTTTATCCTAGAGAGATCTGGCAGTTTGGGACAACTTGAGTTTGTGTCTCTTAATACGATACCACCAGTTATGAAGTACTAAACTTGAATATAAGCAAGCTATTGCATAAAACTTCCAGTTTACTGGAAATAGAGGAGCAAGGTAATAATAATTCCAGGAGAACTTAAACAAATAAATAAGAAGAGAAAAAGACTGAGGGGAATTCTCCTAGATTAAAAATATAAAGATATATAAAACCATTTGGAGGACAAATGGAGAAATCTGAATAGGGAAGACAGTAAGTGATATTAGGGAAAATTAAGTTTTCTTATATCTGATAATGGTATTATGGTAATGCTTCTATCTTCAGGAAATGATATGTTAAAGAACGTTAGGGATTAAATACCATGATGTCAGAAACTTAACTTTCAAATATGGCACAAAAAAATATTAGATGCAGATGTTCAAGCACGTTAGTAAGTCTAGGAAGTAGGTGCACAGGTATTTATTTGAGGGCAGTGACAAATATATTTCTTAAAATGTGATCTTTAGGGGTGCCTGGGTGGCTCAGTGGGTTAAAGCCTCTGCCTTCGGCTCAGGTCATGATCCCAGGGTCCTGGGATCGAGCCCCGCATCGGGCTCTCTGCTCGGCAGGGAACCTGCTTCCCGCCCCCCCTCTGCCTGCCTCTCTGCCTACTTGTGATTTCAATCTCTCTGTGTTAAATAAATAAATAAAATCTTTGAAAAAAAAAAATGTGATCTTTATGGCATGGGACTTATGGGAGAATCTGCCTTAGCAATGTTTCCTTAAAAATGAAGAAGGTGATTGGTCAAACTGAATAAAGGAGATAGATTCTGATATGTTGAATGCAATTTTACTGCTTTTTCCAATACTCAAATTTTTATCTTGTCAATAGTGATTTTATTTACCATAGAAACTTCCATAAACATAACTCCCATGGTTAGTAAGGGGTTACTATATTTAATTAGGTACCTAGCATAGCATTTAACTGAAGGTAAATTATATTAGACCAAACCTTTGGTTTGTTTTCTGTGGTTTGTTTGCACAACAAACTCTTATTATCACAATTTGTGATGCATCAGTTATCTACTTCAAAGGTGATAGAACAGAATTTTCAATTGTACATAACCTCCCAAGAATCATTCATTTAAAACCATAAGCGAATTTACCAAATACAAAGATTCAAATGACTCGGGCAACTTAGACCTTCTAACTACTTTTCAAAGACTGAAAAGTAATGCTTATTTTTGCATAGTGCCTGTTACGTTGTCCCAGAACCAGGAAGAAACTGTTAGGTTCTCAGCAGTCTCTAATGCATTACTCTTTGCAAATACAGTTTTATTTAAACAAATTAAAAACTTTTAAAAATTAAAAAAAATAATAACTGTAATGTACAAATTCATGGTGATTTGAAGAGGATCAGATCCTGCTTTAATTTACTCACAATTTTTCAGTACCTTTTCATTATCCTGGTTGTGTTTACTCCTTGGTGATGTTGGTACATAAAGATTAGTTTCATCAGTTACTACATACTGTCTCCCAGAAAGAAAATCCCGTAGCTGACTCTGTAGAAAACACAGGAGGTTACTAATAAGGTGCTATGACAACTATAAAAAATATTTCACACCAAGCTGTACATAATAACCCATTTCTCTATCATTATTTAAAAGTGATAGGGGTGCCTGGGTGGTTCAGTGGGTTAAAGCCTCTGCCTTCAGCTCAGGTCATGATCCCAGGATCCTGGGATCAAGCCCCACATCGGGCTCTCTGCTCAGCGGGGAGCCTGCCTCCTCCTCTCTCTGCCTGCCTCTCTGCCTACTTGCGATCTCTGTCAAATAAATAAATTTAAAAATCTAAAAAAATAAAAGTGATAATGCTGGCTACTTACCCCCCAAAAAAACTATAATGTTTAGTCAATTTCATTTTAAACTAATATCAGAATTTCCTTTAGTATAAGCCTTCCATTAAGTATAGGCTTCCATAGCACACATGTTCCCAGTCCACTCTTACCATTTTAACTTGACACACATACACTCCCAAGTTTCATTGCTCACTACCATCTTCTTTTGGATAGGTACCCGCTCTCCAATTCATCTGTTTAATTATTATAGTCTTTGAATGGGCAAATTCTTCACTTGAAGTATGAAGATGACATTCTTCAAATTTTTGCAACCCTTACAAATCCTTCCTTTAAAACTTAGCTGGTAAGTGATATCTTGTTGAGATGAGATTCTTAGGTCACTGTCTTCTTCTTTCAGGAGGTGCTATTTCATTGTTGTTCTTTTTAAATAACTTGTTCTTTCCACCAGGAAACTTATAATATTTATTCTTATCCTTAAGAGTTTGGAAACTTTACCAGGATATGCTTAGGTATGTGTCTTTTCTCTTCAATACAGCCTGGAACTTCATAAACACTTAACTAACAGACTCAGGGAAATTCTATTATAACAAATGTGATTAGAATATTTTATTTAATCATGACCTCTTCTGCATCTCATCCTTTTTCTCCTCTGGAATTCCTATCATTTGTTATGTTAAATCCTCCAGATCCAACCTCCAAGTTTCTTTTCCTTCATGATTACTTCATCTTCATATTTTTCTCTCTGTGCCTTAAACATATATTTTTAAAGATTTTTTTTTAAAAGATTTTATTTATTTGAAAGAGAGAAAGAGACAGAGTGAGAGAGATCATGAGCAGCAGGGAGAGAAAGAAGCAAGCTCCCTGCTGAGCAGGGAACCCAACATGGGACTCAATCCCAGAACCCCAGGATCATGACCTGAGCTGAAGGCAGATGCCTAACTGAGACACCTAGCTGCCCCTGTGCCTTAAATATTTATTGTATTTGACTTTCAGAACTCTCTGATTTGTGCCTGAATTCATCTGTTGCATTGGGAAGACTTTTTTTTCTTCTTTTTTAAATCTAGAAAGTCTAAACATTTAGATGTATCCTTGAATTTCCTTGAGTACTTTACTTTTATGGATTCAAATTGTCATTCACCACTAAGAGCGCTATTCTGTTGGTCACATGTGCTCTGAGTTAACTCATCTTTCTGCAGGTGCTGGGACTCCTTAAGTGTCTGTTGCTTTTCTTCATAGGCTAAGGCCTTGACTGTTGAGGTACCCGAAGTGAGGACAATTTCACAAGTAATAAAAGTTGAAAAAGTCTCTACTGTTTACAAAGCATCAGTGGAAAAATAAGCAGGGTGCCAGTCACCTGCTTAAGCCAAGGGAGAGTCTTTTTGTGGTCTCTCAAGGATCACCAACAGTATATCCATCCATTCAGCTACTTTTTGGCTTCCTAAGTCAAAGAATCCTGGCATACTCACAGAGGGTATTTGTTAACCTTCCCCAGAAAGTTCCCAGATTTCTGAGGGCTGCTAAGTTCTTCTTGAAATCTACCATTTCTTCTCCTCAGCCCAGGTCTCCAGTATCCCTCAGATAATTGTTCAATTCATGAGAAAGCAAATTCTGTACCAATTGTCTCAACTTGGACTCCATTTAGAAATTGAGGTCTTATATGCTCCCAGATGTCCACAAGCCCTGCATGCATGTTCCCCAGGAGAGGAATTATAATGTATGAAATACACTTATATGTATTCATACATCTATAATTGTATGAAATATAATTATAGTGGATGAAATAACTTGTTCAAGTTATCATGTTCCCAGAATATCCCTGCCTTACCTTTATCCTGATTCCTTGTAATTTCTGCCTTATTTAGGCTACTATAAATAAGAAACAAAGATACATAAGCATACCTAACTTTAAAGACACTTTTAGGAGCATCTGAGTGGTTTAATCAGTTAAGCATCCCCCTCTTGGTATCAGCTCAGGTTATGGTTTCACAGGTTGTGTTATCAAACCCTCATTGGACTCAGCGCTCAGTGGGGTTCTGCTTGAAGAGTCTCTCTCTCTGCCCCTCCCCACTCTTTCTCTCTCTCAAATAAATCTTTTTTAAGGACACTTTTAGCATAAATTAGGGTTACTTTAACACATTTTTGAGGAAATCAATCTAAGTATATATCTGATTTTCTGCTCAGTTTTTCTTCATTGGAAATTTCCCTAGAGCAAATAAGTGTCAGAGATAAAATCTTCCATTTTAAGTGCAGAAAGATTTCAACTTCACATGCTATCATCTCAGCAGCTTCCACTCCACTCCTGAAATTCTGCAGAACATGTTGATGTTTGGAGGCACAGAACTCCCTCCAAGGTAGACCTATGTATCTCATACTACAGTTGATACACTTAAATGAAGAGGCTTATTAGAAGATTTATTAGACAGGGGGCGCCTGGGTGGCTCAGTTGGTAAAGTGACTGCCTTTCAGCTCAGGTCGTGATCCTGGAGTCCCAGGATCAAGCCCTGCATTGGGGCTCCTTGCTTAGGGAATCTTCTTCTCCCTCTGACCCTCCCCCATCTCATGCTCTCTTTCTCTCCCTCTTATTCTATCTCAAATAAACATATAAAATCTTTCAAATAAAAAAAGAATCTTATAGAAAACTTAGACAGGAACAAAGGATAAGGTGAAAACAGTGTGCCCAAAACCTCAGGCAGATTATACTCTTACTGGCTTATCAAAAAATTCTCTTTGTTGTTCCTATAATCCAATACTTATGTTTGATTACCCTCTCTAAATTAACTACGTGAAAATAGTCAAAAATCATCTCTACAAGCAAATAAAACACAGGTAGGGAGGAATGAAGAAAAACTATCTTCCCTCACAAGTATCTTTACCATAGTGTGGTTATGTATATGTGTCTCAGAAAGTTACAACGGAGGACACCTGGGTGGCTCAGTCAGTTAAGCATCTGCCTTTGGTTCAGATTATGATCCCAGGGTCCTGAGACTGAGCCCCAAGTCAAGCCCTTGTTGAGCCCTGTGTTGGGCTACATGCTCAGCGGGGAGCCTGCTTCTCCCACTTCTTTTGCTCTCCGCCCCAACTCATGCTCTCGCTAGCTCTCTCTCTCTCAAATAAATAAATAAAATCTTTAAAAAAAAAAAAAGGCTACAACAGGGGAAAGTGTTCCATTATAGCCCAGTAGGCCAAGACCCCAAACTGCCTGCCAATATCCACTCTCCCCTTCTTCATCAGTAACAGAGATTTTGTTTTTATTCTGGCATGTTACCCAGGAAAAAAAAAAAAAAAAAAAGTACTACTCCATCTTCCCTAACATCTTGGTGTGGCCATGTGACTAAGTTTTGCGCAAGGACATGGAAGCAAAAGAGCTATGCCTCTTTAAAATGAAAGGAGAGTGCTGTGCTCCCTCACTACTTCCTGATGCAAGGAATGCTAATATAGAATCTGGAGCTCCAACAGCTAACTTGGACCACAAATGATCTTGAGGGTAGAGGTCAAGAACTAAAATGGAAAAGCAGAATGACAGAAAAATCCTAGGTATCTGATAACCACAGAGCCATCACATCAGTCCCATATGCTTACCTTAAGACTCCTTTTATAAAACAGTGAAATAAACTTCCATTTTCTTAAACCACTGTTACTATAGAGGTTTCTATTACAAGGAGCCAAAACATGATTCCCAAATATGAGATAGAAATATTTGTAAAATATTCTAATATCTTAGAAAATATAATAAACATTTTCTTCCAATTATATCTATAATTATTTAGTTATTACCACTATTTAATTACTACTTTATTGGTACTCAGTAATGTTAAGATAAAGAAATATATTTCAACACTTTAAAATAGATACATCCAAATATATTCTAAAACAGTTTATTAATTCTAATGTAGATAAAACCAAACTGTAAAGGATGGCATCCCTTTAGTTTTAAAATTTATATTCAATAAAAAAAATAAAGCAATGCACATGTGTATGCAAAAAAAAAGGAACAGTATATTACCCCATGTTTACTATATCATACTATCGTCACAAAACGATACCCCGCCTCAGTAATTAATAGTACTAATCCATAGAAAGAGTCATAACAATCATTTATACAACATATGCCAAATGAACATATGCACATTAAAATAAGAAAGTAAAATATAAAAGCAATCCTTGGCATGAATTCAAAAATAAATCACACATTTGGGACTGATCTCTTTGTTAAAATTTTTTGATCTGGTAAGAATTTGTTCTTATATTTCAACCAAATAACAGAATTTCAGCAAAATTCACCACTGAAATATTTCTTTCCAGTAATAACTAACTTTCAGGTAGCTAAATTTTCCATTTCTAACATGATCTGAAAAGCAAAAGCACTATCAAGTTACTATAAATGTTGATATCATAGTTTAAAATAAAAATAAATCTACCCAAATTTTCATTTAAGACAGAATTATTTTAAAAAATACTTACAGGGGATATGTTGCCATTATTTTCACAACTAGAAATCAAAACACTACATTTTTTATAAACATCAATCAGATCTACCATGTTACTATTCTTTAAGAAATCATCGTAAGTCCTCCTAATGTCCTCATAATGGTCAATCACTTCTATATTTTCAAATGGTAGGTTCAACTTCTCATGTAGAAAGTATTTCCAGGTCAATAAGACATCACTGAGGGAAACTGTAAATTCTCCACTGTGCTGAAAGAGACAATACCAAAAGTGAAAAGATAAAGTTGGGTGCCACAATATTCATTAATTTGTAATTGAGAAGGGAAATACAAATTGAATTTTGTTATAGAAAAGTGTACATTGAATTCTTGTGGATTTGAAGAGAACATCCAAGTTCAGCTATGGAATAATTTTTAAACCAGATAGAAAAGGATTTTGATGGTTTTATAAGATATAAACAACTATGGCAAGTTTGTGCATGACAAAATTAGCAAATATCTAGTCTTCACTAAATTTCTTCTCAAATTCAGGGAATGGGTGGGCATTGATCTGTTCTTAAGTACTATTAATTGGGGAAACATTTGATTCTGTTAATATTTAGCTCCTTTTAGCTCTTCTAATGTATTTTTTTTAAAGATTTTATTTATTTATTGGACAGAGAGAGGGATCACAGGTAGGCAGAGAGGCAGGCAGAGAGAGGAAGGGTAGCAGGCTCCCTGCCGAGCAGAGAGCACACTTCGGGGCTGGATCCCAGGACTATGGGATCATGACCTGAGCCGAAGGCAGAGGCTTAACCCACTGAGCCACCCAGGCGCCCCTCTTCTAATGTATTTTTAATCTCTTAATCAAAACTTTCAATGCCATAGTGAATTACCACATACCACACTATTGCAACTATTCCAACTGTTAGTCTTAAGACATGATTATAAAAACTAATTTTAAAAATCACATTTTACTTCATTACTGTTCCAGGAAAAGTGAAATAGCAGTGCTAAAACTTTGGGTCAGAGAAGAATTTTGATTCTTCCCTGCTCATGGACACACCAAACTATAAATAAGTGCTAAAAAGCCACAGTTTCTTTCTATAAGCTGTTGGATGCTTCTATTGAGGTAAAATTGTTCTTTTTTTCCTTCTTCAATATCAACATGATGTATTATTAGTCGGTAGACGTGAAGGTTTTTTTTTAATTGATTGCATTCTGCTCCCAGATATTAATAATAGTGCTCTCCTAAAAAAATGCCAGCCCTAATACAGTAAAAAATTCTAACTACTCCTTTCCAATACAACATGAGTAACAAATATTTTTAAGTATTTATATGTAATTTTGTGTGAAATGTATTATGTTGCTCTCTTCCACAATAAAGTTCCCTTAATATGTTAGTAGTTTCTGATAACACCAAGATCTTTCCATCATTTGCACTGAAAGATGGGTGGATATTTAAATAGAACTATAATTCACTGGAACTAAAATTGTAACATCATCTTTAGCCAATGAAGAATAATAAAAAGAATCAGAGTCAAATAGGGGTGCCTGGGTGACTCAGTCAGTTAAGGGTCTGCCTTTGGCTCAGATCCAAGGGTCTTGGGATGGAACCCCACGTCTGGCTCCCTGTTCAGCAAGGAACCTGCTTCTCCTTCTCCCTCTGCCACTCCCTTTGCTTGTGCTATCTCACTCTCTCAAATAAATAAATAAAATCTTTTTTAAAAAAAGAGCTGAAAAATAAACTACTTTCTACTTAACTCTTTTAAATCTATATTTCTTTTATAAAAATCAGCTACATTTTCTAGTTACTATCTAAATTTAAGGCAATTATGCCCAAACTGCCTTAAAAATTATTACCTTTTCACTCATCCTCATGGAGACAAAGAAAATTATCCTTACTGTCCTTGGAGGGACCTATTATATCAAAATTATAAAAATTAATTATATTTCATGAAATTAATTCAATGAAAAAATGGAAAAAAAACAGTAACTCTCAAATCTTGAATCCATAACCCAAATGTAAGACAGATTTGTACTTTCGCAGCATTGCATCAAAAACTGTACACTTTACTTCACAATCCCACAAAAATTACACAATATAATTTCCAAGTGATATTTAAGTTAAATAAATCCAGTTATTTAGAGTTTCAAAACTAAGTTGTTTTATCTCAAAAAATTCCTAAAACTGTTTTGATATGACATCCTTCATATGAAAAATAAATTAAAATTATGCCTAATGTAAATGTACAATTCAGTCTTATTTGGTTGACTATAACTAGTTAAAGTAAAACCAGGCAAGCTCTTGATCTTGTGAGAAAAGGTTTTGACTAGATTAACAGTGTTTATACTGGGATTGTAAAAACATTTTAAATCCAAATAAAAATGTACTCCAGATATCAGTTTTCATGATCAGGTGCCCACCATGACAGCATATTCTATTATTCAAACCAGTAACAACTGATTCAGAGATCTTGTGGTCAAATCAGAAAATGTTTTGCTAGGAAAACATGCCAGCTGGCTAATATCTGAAGGAAGTTCAAGATGGTCAATGCTTTAATTCTCTGATGGACATAAGAAGGATTGTATTTCATAAGAATAAAATAAGAAAAAAAAAAAACGAAGTTACATTTTTTCAGAGCACTTGTACTTTGTTTTTTTTTGCTGAAGTTATTTTTATAATTATTCAAAAACTTAAATAAACTTCATATTTTTAACTAACTGGAATTTTTATTGTTATCAAAACAGAAAAGATAAGAGGTCTGCTTAAGAGCATTAATTGGCTATGTGACCATGAGTAAAATACTGAAAATCCTGTGAATACTCTTCCTTGGTTATAAAATGAGATTAAACAGATTAAACAACACCTGATGAATGGCAGGTGATCAATAAATGTCATTCTTTCTCTTTTCTTATTCAAAGTAAAATAACTGTTTGTTTGTTAGGCGGGTATTAGATAAATGTAATACAATTGTAAAAACTGTTTCTTATTCTTCATTATGTCAAAGTTAGGTCATTTTCAAATCTGACAGTCAACCACAGGCTGTGGCTTTCCATGAAGTTATAAAATTAATATCTTTGTTTCATCCAATGGAACATTTGTAACATTCTTAAGGCTATTTAAGTTCATGAAAAATAGCATTTATAATGTAATTGCCAGACGGAGTCAAACTACAAAGTCAATTCTAAGGAAAGGAAAAGCTAAAACACTATTTGGAGACTTCATAATAAAGTCATATATATTTGCCATGTAGTCCTCAAAGAATCTATAAATTAAATCGTTAGCAGTATAAAACTCCTAGAGGTCATCTAATTTAAGCCAAAAAACTTCCCCTCAGAAACCATGCCCAAAACCTAAAACTCAAAGATTATTGTAATTACCTTTTCTTTATCCCCATTAAAACAGCTAAGAAAACAAACATGCCAGTAGACAGACTAACAACTCTATCAGGTATTCACAAGTTTTATTGTAGTCAAATTCAGTTGGAGGATCATACTTTAGAGACTCATGTTCTCAAACTTCAGAGAATTAAAAACCTAAATAGAGCTCATAGAGTGAAAATATAGGTGAAGTATATATACAACAAACCCCAACTTTTTATTACCATTTACTATTTATTTATGAATGTACTTGCAGGCATATGTGTATGTTATTTCACACTGCTGAGTGACATGCAAGTCTGCACACAGCTGGAGATGCCTGAGCTAACTCCACATGGAGATTTAGAGTCAATCAGAGCTGCAGCCCACCATCCCTACTGCACATGTGCACACACATACACAGACTGTGATAAGCTCAGTTACAATTCACCTCTCCTCTTTTTTCCCACCCAGAATCTGAACTGTCACAGTGAATCAAGTGAATTAGCAAATAGAAAATTAACAAGTAGAAAGAGATCCTAAGTGTGTGCTATACAGACAAACCCAAAAGAAAAAACATCTTGAACTGAGTATTTCAACATATCAAAATTTTTACATGAAAACTAAATTTTCTTCAGGGTATATTCATGTTTCAAAAAGTATTCATAAAAAAAGTAGGTGATATGAACACGGTCTGCTTAATTCCAAAACAGTAGCTCTCAATTACTGTATAATAATGATTCTTAATAATTGCAATTTCCCTCTCTTCTCATTTTCAAGTGATCACCAAAGCTTAACCTTTAGCTAGTCTATTCCATTTATATAATATCCTCAGAATCTATTAATTATCTTAGGTACCATTTTTTCAGGTTATTAAAAGAGAGTTATTTGGGGTTTTTTGTTTGTTGTTGTTTTTTTTTAATGCTCAGGCAGTAAAATTGGAAAGACTCGAATATGGATTGCAATGGAGAGCAAAAGAAAGAAACTGTACAATGACCTTTGGGTGTCAAGCTTCACTGACTGAGTGAACAATGGTATATAAGATTGAGACTAAGATTGGCATATAAATTTTGGTAAAACAATGCAAAGGAAGTATATCCAGAGAAGGTAAGTAAATTTAGGAACACATCAGAAGCTATCAACAAAGAGTGTTACAAAGTACATGCAGAATTCTTTTAAAGAGTAAAAAAAAAAGATAAAAATAACTCAACAGTAAAATAAGCAAAGGATATGAATGAGGAAACAATAAAGAGGATACCTAAATTGTCAAATAAGCATTTTAAAAGATGTTTAAATGCTCTAATAATAGAAAAATTAAAATGGGGACGCCTGGGTGGCTCAGTGGGTTAAGCCGCTGCCTTCAGCTCGGGTCATGATCCCAGGGTCCTGAGATCGAGTCCCGCATCGGGCTCTCTGGTCGGCAGGGAGCCTGCTTCTCCACTCCCCTCTTTGCCTGCCTCTCTGCCTACTTGTGTGATCTCTATCAAATAAACAAATAAAATCTTAAAAAAAAAAAAAGAAAAATTAAAATGAAATACCCTCTTTTTTCTTGTTCCTAGATAACATCTAATATGGAGAAATATAAGAAAATGGTATACTACGGAGTATACTCTCCTATACTGTTGATATAATGTAAATTCTAATAACCAAGTTGAAGACAAATTTGGTAACATCAAGTCAGATTAAAGATGTATCTGTCATATGACCCCTTATGTATAGGACCTAGAGAAACTCTTGTTCATGTACAGACATCTCACTTCAACGAAGAATTGTTTATAATACCAAAAAAATTCAAACCCAAAGGTCTATCAAAGAATAAAGTATACCAGTCATACAAAGGATGATTGTTAAAATGAGTAAATTAGATCAACTTGTCTATCAGTACCTAAAGAGGTCTTGAAAACAATGTTGGACAATAAAAACAAGATACAGAAAGAATGTATGCCATCTTTCATAATTTTAAAACAGACATATTAACAAGGCAATCTGCCTGGCTGGATATGCAGAGAAACCCCTCCTGGCATGAAATACCTAAAACTACAAGAGAAAATAGAAAACTTTTTTAAACATGACCGAATTGTTCATAAGAAAAGGGAAATTACAAAAGGTCAAAAACAATGAGAAAATGCCAATATGCATTGCAATGCAAATGGTGGGACCTGTATTTTCCGGGTAACTACTATTCCCTGGCACTAAAGAAGTTGGTTTTTATGAACCCTGAGCACAAAGGATAGGAGACAAAGCTAAGCATAAGAAAGGTGGAAAGTCGGATCAAAACCCCCACCCTGCCTACCCTGCTAAAATCAAAGCTTCTAAAGGTCAACAGTCTTAACATGTCCACCAGAAAAAAATCTGTACAGCAAAAAGGTGATGATGAAGATACTTGCCAGTGAAGAGATTTCTGAAGTAGCCCCGGTACTATGATTACCTCTCTGGATAATCTTCATTTAGACTTTTTGTTTCATTCTTTTTTTTTTTTTAATTTAAATTCAACTACCATGTAGTGTATTATTAATTTCAGAGGCAGAGTTCAATGATTCATCAGTCTTATGTAATACCCAGTGCTCATTACATCACATGCTGTCCTTACTGTCCATCACCAGTTATCCCATCCCTTTGTCACCCTCCCCTCCAGCAACCCTCAGGTTTGTTTCCTATGATTAAAAGTTTCTTATGGTCTGTAGGGAGACTCTCTGATTTTGTCCTGTTTTATTTTTCCCTCCCTTCCCCTATGATGCTGTTTCATTTCTTAAATTGCACATGAGTGAAATCATATAATTGTCTTTCTCTGATTGACTTATTTCCCTTACCATAATACCCTCTACTTCCATCCACGTCATTGAAAATGGCAAGATTTCATTTTTTGATGGCTGCAAATATTCCATTGTATCTAGATATACCACTTCTTCTTTATCCATTCATCTGCAGATGGACATCTGGGCTTTTCTATAGTTTGGCTATTGTGGACATGCTGCTATAAACATTCAGGAGCACGTGCCCCATCGGATCACTATGTTTGAATCCTTCAGGAAATACCCAGTAGTGCAATTGCTGGGTCTCAGGACAGCTCTATTTTTTTTAAAAAAGATTTTATTTATTTGACAGAGAGAGAGAAAGATCAAAGGTAGACAGAAAAGCAGGCAGAGGAGGAGGGAGAAACAGACCCCCTGCTAGGCAGAGAGCCCGATCCGGGGCTCAATCCCAGGACCCTGGGATCATGACCTGAGCCGAAGGCAGAGGCTTAACCCACTGAGCCACCCAGGTGCCCTGGGTAGTTCTATTTTTAACTTCTTGAGAAATCTTCATACTGTTTTCTAGAGTGGCTGCACCAGCTTGCATTCCCACCAACAGTGTAGGAGGGTTCCCCTTTCTCTGCATCCTCGCCAACATCTGTCATTTACTAGCTTGTTAATTTTAGCCATTCTGACTGGTGTGAGGTGGTATCTCATTGAGGTTTTGATTTGTATTTCCCTGATGCTGAGTGATGTTGAGCAGTTTTTTATGTGTCTGTTGGCCATTTGGATGTCTTTTTTGCCAAAACATCTGTTCATGTCTTCTGCCCATTTCTTTTTTTTTTTTCTTTTTGTATTTCCTTCCAGTATTTTAATGTGAGGATAGAATTAAAAGCATAATGATAATAAACCAACACAAACAACAAAAAGAGAATGTGGTGCATAGATAATGAATTTTGGAACACTGAAAAAATAAAAAATAAAAAGACCAAAAATGTGTGCAGGCATTATTCAAGAGTGAGTTAAAATTCTTTTTTTTTTTTAATTTTAATTTTTCAGTGTTCCAAGATTCATTGTTTATGCACCATACCCAGTGCTCCATGCAATAATGCGTGCCCTCCTTAATACCCAACATCAGGCTCTCCCCACCCCTCACCCTCCCTCCCCTCCAAAACCCTCAGTTTGTTTCTCAGAGTCCACAGTCTCTCATGGGTCATTCCCCCTCCAATTTCCCCGAACTCACTTCTCCTCTCCTTCACCCAATGTCCTCTGTATTATTCCTTATGGTCCACAAGTAAGTGAAACCACATGAAAATTGACTCTCTCTGCTTGA